>JAXQQM020077122.1:0-144775 GCA_034641835.2 Pinus albicaulis
TAGATATACATGTAACTACTGCTATAAGTTTAACGTGGGATTATTGTACACATGCAATGGGACAACATGTTTCTATTTCAATGGCATATCCTTGTGCCATGTTTGAAAATTCCAATGTGAATGTTGATTTCAAAGACATGGATTCTATGCAAAAAGAAAATTTTGTGTGTTTTCTTTCTCAAAGCACAATCTTAGTCACCTCTATAGGGAAAATTTGTACACTTGATGGAGGTTCAGTCCATTTGGATAGAAAAGCATCTCCAACTTTAGAGTCTGATGCCTCCCTAGGTGTTGAGAGAAAATTAGCTACGACTGATACAGGTTTTATTGTAGTTAGAAATGAATATAATAAAAAATATTGTGTGTCTTTTCCAGATCTATATAGTGCAACAATTATTCCACAAGATAGAGAAGCAAGTGCACGAGAAGCTAAATCTTCTCAGACTTCTGGTGGAGATGAGAAAGTTTCATCTTCTAGTTGGGGGAGTATAAGCATGAAAGTTTAAAACAAAGATGAAAATAGTTGTGGACAGGATACCAATAAGCATGTTGAGGAGAAGGGAAATATAGAAGTTGATTTCAGTACCTCTAGCAAGCTTCTTGTTAAGGATGGAGGAAGTGTATAGTCTACACTATATAGCTCAACCATGAATTCATCTAAAGAAAATATAGGTGTAACCTTGCAGACTACAAATAATAGGAATGATGGTGGAGGTGAAGCTCTGACAGGGATAGTTCAAAGTGATGGAAATAAAGCAAGGTTATCAGTTGGATTGGATCTTACTATACAAGAATGTGAGCGAGAAATTTTAGCCAGCATGCCTTCTGTGACAAAGGGCTCAAAAAACATTCATGGTGAGATGACATATATCAATGGGGGCTAGGGTCAAAAAACAAATGTGAAGGCCCCTTATCAACAAGCACACATAAGGCTTACTAGGTTTACATTTCAAAGGAAGCGTAGAAGATAAGATCCATTTCAGAAAAATGGTAACTTGGTTTAGGAAGAAAAGGACCCTAAAAGGGGGGAAACTAAACAACATGAAAATTTTCCTAGTAGTCTATCTGGTAAATCACCACAAAAACACAAAATGATTTTGTTGGTATTGAAAAATTCTAGCTTGGTTGTTGAGTCTTCTCAAGACAACATGCGTTGATGCAAGGTGCTCATCAAGTTTGTAATATTTTTGTATCTAATCTATATGTTTTCTATTTTTACTTGCACTAGCATCATTAATCCAAATTTCAAAGAACTAGTGGATCATCAGGAAAGTTTATGAAATTAATTTCCTGTCATTATATGTTCTATACTTAGAGAAATTTACTTTAGTCTTTCTTATTAGACCAATTCAATTTGCAATCACATAAAAATTGGCAGTAAATGTTGATAGAACATAAAATAAATCGAAAGAATCAATAGATTATAAGCCAAGGCCAGAGACACAAATATACTTGTAATTCTTCTTTTTCAGAAAAGAGAGAAAATATCTTTTACAACAATCACCATGATGCCCAAGCCAGCAAAGTCTTCTCTAGTCAAACCAACAATTCAACCTCCAAACAAACTTGGTTAAACTCAGTCAAACTTGGCCTTTCTTCAAAGTCAAACATAACCCAAAACAGTCCACAATTCTAATCAGCGCAGAAGTCAAAGTTTGCAGTCAAAACAATAGTCAACGTCGCGGTCAACTGTAGTCACATTCAATGTTTAACCTCGATAGTCAAAGTCAATGCTTTTCAATGCTTTCCAAAATAGCCCTAAACCAGTCTGAAAATTGCAGCTTCCTATTTCACATGTGTGCAGGAGAGAGAAACCTCTAACGCTATACGAACCAATTAAATGAGAGAATGAATGAATGATGAAATGAGCATCATGTCTCCTTTGATATCAATCATTGTGGGTGTGCGACACAACGTTTGGGGCTTGTGAGCCTTCATTACAATCATGTTCCACCTTGACAAATTGCCAAATAGATATACATGTAACTACTGCTATAAGTTTAACGCGGGATTATTGTACACATGCAATGGGACAACATGTTTCTATTGCAATGGCATATCCTTGTGCCATGTTTGAAAATTCCAATGTGAATGTTGATTTCAAAGACATGGATTCTGTGCAAAAAGAAAATTTTGTGTGTTTTCTTTCTCAAAGCACAATCTTAGTCACCTCTATAGGGAAAATTTGTACACTTGATGGAGGTTCAATCCATTTGGATAGAAAAGCATCTCCAACTTTAGAGTCTGATGCCTCCCTAGGTGTTGAGAGAAAATTAGCTACGACTGATACAGGTTTTATTGTAGTTAGAAATGAATAAAATAAAAAATATTGTGTGTCTTTTCCAGATCTATATAGTGCAACAATTATTCCACAAGATAGAGAAGCAAGTGCACGAGAAGCTGAATCTTCTCAGACTTTTGGTGGAGATGAGAAAGTTTCATCTTCTAGTAGGGGGAGTATAAGCATGAAAGTTTAAAACAAAGATGAAAATAGTTGTGGACAGGATACCAATAAGCATGTTGAGGAGAAGGGAAATATAGAAGTTGATTTCAGTACCTCTAGCAAGCTTCTTGTTAAGGATGGAGGAAGTGTATAGTCTACACTATATATCTCAACCATGAATTCATCTCAAGAAAATACAGGTGTAACCTTGGAGACTACAGATAATAGGTAAAAAAATAAACGCTGCGGTAGGAATGATTCATGACGATGGAAATAAAGCAAGGTTGCTCGTTGGATCAGACTATTGGATCTTACTATACAAGAATGTGAGCGAGAAATTTTAGCCAGCATGCCTTCTGTGACAAAGGGCTCAAAAAACATTCATGGTGAGATGACATATATCAATGGGGGCTAGGGTCAAAAAACAAATGTGAAGGCCCCTTATCAACAAGCACACATAAGGCTTACTAGGTTTACATTTCAAAGGAAGCGTAGAAGATAAGATCCATTTCAGAAAAATGGTAACTTGGTTTAGGAAGAAAAGGACCCTAAAAGGGGGGAAACTAAACAACATGAAAATTTTCCTAGTAGTCTATCTGGTAAATCACCACAAAACACCAAAATGATTTTGTTGGTATTGCAAAATTACCAACAATTTGAGTCTTCTCAGCATGGTGCAGAAGTGTAGGGTGCTCATCAAGTTTATATGTTACATATCTAATACTATATGTTTTCTATTTTACTTGCACACTAGCATCATTAATCCATTCAAAGAACTAGTGGAATCTCCCAGGAAAAGAAGTTTATGAAAAATTAATTTCTGTCGTGTATGTTCTATACTTAGATAAATTTTGCAAGTCACTGCTTATTAGACCAATTCAATTTTTCGTCGCACCAAATTGGCAGTAAATGTTGATAGAACATAAAATAAATCGAAAGAATCAATAGATTATAAGCCAAGGCCAGAGACACAAATATACTTGTAATTCTTCTTTTTCAGAAAAGAGAGAAAATATCTTTTAACAATCACCATGATGCCCAAGCCAGCAAAGTCTTCTCTAGTCAAACCAACAATTCAACCTCCAAACAAACTTGGTTAAACTCGGTCAAACTTGGCCTTTCTTCAAAGTCAAACATAACCCAAAACAGTCCACAATTCTAGTCAGTGCAGAAGTCAAAGTTTGTAGTCAAAACAATAGTCAACGTCGCGGTCAACTGTAGTCAAATTCAATGTTTAACCTCGATAGTCAAAGTCAATGCTTGTCAATGCTTTCCAAAATAGCCCTAAACCAGTCTGAAAATTGCAGCTTCCTATTTCACATGTGTGCAGGAGAGAGAAACCTCTAACGCTATACGAACCAATTAAATGAGAGAATGAATGAATGATGAAATGAGCATCATGTCTCCTTTGATATCAATCATTGTGGGTGTGCGACACAACGTTTGGGGCTTGTGAGCCTTCATTACAATCATGTTCCACCTTGAAATTGCACATGTGGAAAAACAAATTCAAAATAAAATTTCTTCTCATCTGAAAAATATGATCTTTAGATCAATCTCGCACCTCTCTGAAATAGGAATCCAACAAAAATATCATCTCCATAATATGAGTACTGAAAGATGGAATCTGGCCCTAGTTTCCAAATTTAAAACCATGCTTCAAATAGGAAAATAAAACTGTGTGCAGAAGGGGTGGTCGACATTCCGATTGGTAGCAAAGGATATACCAACATCAACTCGAAGAAGGAAGTAGTTTCGATTGTAGTTTTCCAAGAGAGGTGGGAAGGTATAGTCGACAGTCATGGGTGGAAGATCTATGGCCTATAGGTAATCTTGCACTCAACAAGAAAAAAACCTAAGAAGCATAAGGTGACAACTCACTAAGAAGGAAGCAACACAAGCTAGACTAGTCGACACCACTCAACCATTGAGAAATCACGAGGTAAAAGGAACACAAATGACCAATAGAAGGGTAGTTGTCAACATAGTTATTTTGTGGATGGAGGAGTGCTATCAGAGCCAGCTAGACTTGTGTCAGTGCAGGTTTAGTAGCCACCACGCATGATGTTGAGTAGCCTAGTTGAAGCCACAGTGACGGGTCATCGGGCACAATATGACAGAGAATTGGAGCAACTGTAGTTCACATGCGGGGAAGCACATAGATTGTTAAAGATAGAGAATATGATAGAATAAATTTAAGGGAGATAATTAAATATGACTTCATATTTCCCGATTTTTGTAGGTGACGTGGGTAATGATGCACTGATGGATCAAATATCAAAGGAAGAATTACAAACAATTTTGCAATGTTTCCAAAAGGATAAGAACCCTCAGCCACTTAGTAGGAAAATAGAATTCTCCTATGGGTTTTATGACTTCCTTCAAATATACCAACTAAGAATTGCTAACAAATTAAAATAGAAAAGAAATATTTGGGAGCTTTCAATTCAACATTTCAAGCTTTAATCCCAAAAATTAGACAAGAATGAGATGATTTCAAACCCATACCACTATGTAATTGCATCTACAAAATCATTGCAAAATTATTGCATGTAGGGTCAAAATCCACTAAGCTGATTCCATGTCATTAAAAAAAATTTGCATCATTCTTGGGAAACAAATCCATTACAGAATAGGAGTAGCCCAAGAAGGTATTTTAACATCAAACCAAAAAACTACAAGCAATGTTAATGAGTTTGTCTTTCCAAGGCATATGATAGATGAAACTAGCTTTATTTAGGGCTACTCATCCATATAGGGTTCAATGTGTATTGGTTTCCCCAATATATTTGCAATTATAATTAATGGCTCAGCCTATTCTTCTATCATGTCTACAATAGACCATGGGTAGGTATGAATAATGACTCCTTTGCTATTTTTGACTGTAGAGTAAGTGGTGGTCTCAACATAGTTATAACAGAGTAAAAAGTAACTATAAGCTTGACAACTATACAGATAGGAATTTCCCTAAATTGACATATTAACTCTTTGTTGATTATGTTTTTCTTTTGGGTGATAGGACCAAGGGAAATGAAATTAAGCCAAAGGATCCTACCCTTGAAGAACCGAAATTCCTTCCTTAAAAACTACCAGCAACTGAGAAGCTACAAGAGTCAACACCATATTTGATTTGAACCTAAATAGTCTTATTATCTCCGAGTTTTCCCTAATCACAATAACCAGTAGATTCTCCTAATGGATTATTTATCTCATTCTATCTATTAGTAAAATCCACAAAATGTATCCCTACATTTGAATCTTGGGAAAAAATATATATAATTGTTATCATTTAAATTATACATATCTCTTGGAGCCCAAAAATCCATTTTATTTGGATAAGCTTTATCTATAACCTCAAAAGAAACCCTATTATAAGTCGAAGGACCATTATATCCTCTTTAGTCTTGACAAAGTATGATGGAATGAAATTGGGTGAAGACCAGATCCAGTTTTATCATGCTAGAACCTAGGTTCATAAAGATGATGAGCTTGGTTTGAAGATGTCCACCATAAAAACTAGGACCACCCATACTTATCGTTTCCATCTATCTTTCATCATCAAGAGTAATAGATTGAGGACCTATAACCCGTGGAGGCCCGTAGTAGTCATTGCAATGCAATTTATTAGAATATATGGCATGTACACAAGTTTTTATATTTAATATTTGCATCCAATGTGGTCATTTCTTATTATGATATTTACTACATCTGAAAAAGACATCATTCACGTCATTTTGAAGAATTCTACAAATTAGGTCAACATTATTTTTTTCACATTTGTTGATTCCTGAAGCTCAAGTACTTTCATAACAAAAATGGGCAAATTCAAACAACAAAAATTGTCCACTCTCTTTTCATTTGCTAATATTATAATGAATTTTTATTAGAGGCATTGTTTGTTTGTTTGTTTTAGTTAGAAAATGGTTTGCTCTTGGTTTTATGTGACTTTCAATTTATCATATGTAGCATGTTAAGAAATGGGAAAAAATAATGTGTGACATTTATCTTGCATAAATTGATGCCGAATGAAAGGATACATAGTTTAACCAAGCTACAATTCACTTTGGTAAAGGCAGAGAAACATCTTAAAAAGCTTCTTACGAATACACCATATATAAATTTTGAAGATAAGTAATATATGCAATTTTATTTTGCAGATATGTTGTTTTTTCCACCCAAGACATCACAACAAGAAAAATATTGATATTATAGAAATTGTTTGAGGGCCTCATTGAGGTCGATTTTTCTGATGTCCTACTTGATTGATACCTTCTCATATGTCATGAAGCCTTTAAATATGAATTAATATGTTGATGAAACAAATTAGATTCAAATTTTATAGATATAAAAGATAAAAACAAATGTCAATGTGCTCGTTTTATTGTTACTTGACTCTGCTGCAGGTAGGCTACAAGAAATTTAATTGTAAAAAGGACGGGGAGACAATGCATATCACATCTTGGATATGATTCATTTGTTGTTAGAGATCCTTTAGGCACCTGAGCCATTGACTTTGAAAATGTTTCTAGTAGGAATTCCTATGGTTTTTAATGTAAATGTGATTATTTCACCTCAAGGTTATTTTGGGCTAGAATATGTTTTTTTAATGGCAAACACGACATTAATGGATAGGTAAACATTTTTTTTATAATAGCAATTTCCATTCCATGATATCCTCTCTTTATTGTTTGATTGTATTTTGGACATTTCTTTTGATTTTTTTGTCTTTTAACGATGAAATTGAAAATACCTAGTATCATGTCCATTTAAGCAACAACCAAAGCTTGAAGATGAAATTAGTATTACATGATATTGATTAGAATCCTTATAGCTATTTTGTGTTAAGATATTTGCATGACTATCAGAAAATTTTACTTTTATGTTTTTATTTGAGCACATGTTTTTTATATACTTGACCAAGTTCATGCATTAGAAAATGAAATGTTGTTGTGAATAAAACGACAAAGATTAAACATCACACCTTAGATTATTTGTTTTCACAAGTTATCTATAACTTGAGATTTTTAGCATATAACTTAGTTGACTTGATTGTTCTTAAGCTTTCCCTTATGGTTGAATACTAAGTTACAAAGGTGTTGTTTTCTATATATGGTGAAATTTTATTTGATTTGTTTATATAGGTCATCTAGCCACATTATAGTGGCCACTATCACTCCACTGAAGAAACTTTGTTTGAGTTTATTACTTGTATTGGGAAAAATATCTTTGACATTGATGATGTTGAGGTATATGTCGTATAACTATTTATATTCTAATTTAGTTTATATTGTATTGTTCATTGTCTTTAATGTCTTACACTCTGCATTGTATCTTATTTTGTTTTCAGAAAAAGTACTCAATATTGATGTTAAAAATCAGGAATTTAAGAAAGAGGAGAGCCATAACATTGGAGCGACAAATGCAAAAAGAGAGAGGAGAGAAGAGAACTGGTCTAGTGATACCCTTAGAGACAATATCCTGCATAAGAGACACATATAGAGACTGATGGTCAAGTCTTCAAAGTTGGTGAATTCAGCTGCATTGCCTTAGCAACACAATGTTAATGTTTTGAAGTGATGAAACATCACTTCATGTGTAAATTGTAGTCTAACCAATATTAAGTTGGAAACTCATATTGTAATAATTTAACATTTCATATAATATAATTTATGTGGTTGAAATTATTTATAGTTGCACTTGATAGTGTTTAATATTGTAATCGACATATGCAACTTTGAGTTTTCATATTATATGAACATGCACATTGTATGACATTTTTTAAACCATAAAAAATAATTTGTGTTGATTAATAATGAACACAAAATTTAAAACTACTAAATTAGTAGTTTATGAGGATTAATGATGAACAAAAATAAAATGAATATACAACTAAATTAGTCATTTATAATGATTATTAATGAAAGTAAATAAAATGAATATAAACTACTAAATTAGTCGTTTATAAAATGAATATGAAACTACCAAAACTAAATAAGTGATTACTGCAAATGATAAATTTGTGATTATAAATGATGGCTAAATTTTGCATATATACGACTATTAGTAGCTAATTTATAGTATTTTATAGCACGACCAAAATTTAGTCATATTTCTTTGGTCATTAATTTGTTTTAAACGATGACTAAAATTTGCATATATATGACCATTAGTAGCTAATTTACAGTATCTTATAACACGGCCAATATTTTTGTCATATGTTTTTGGTCATTAATTGATTTTCTCAGGTGATCATATAGTAATATAATTTGTTTTATATTTGGTCTTTAATTATGACAATTAATGACCAAATTAATGATTAAATCAATGATTAAATCAATGACCAAATCAATGATTAAATTAATAACCAAATTAGTGACTAAATTAATGACCAAATTAATAACAAAATATATAGACAACAAAATTGAGATAACCAATTAATGACTAAGAAAAAAATGACTAAAAGTTGGTCACATTACAATATACTGTAAATTAGCTACTATTGGTCACCAACTGAAAAATGGTCATTTATATGCAAATTTTAGTCATTTTTTTAGTAACTAATTAGCCATTTTGTACTAGTGAAAGTGTATTATGTTGTCAAAATTAATTTTATGATCATGCACGTCAAATTCATTGTATCAGTTGTAAACCTGCTCAGAGAACCACCAAACGGACTAAAAATACCTATTTTAATAGTAAAAATGGGTAAAAATTATAGTCAATTCATAAAATATGCATAAATTAATTAAAAATACTATTTAATAAGAATTTACCAGGTCATTTTTACCATTTCACATTTACCATTCAGTTTTAGTGCTCTGAGCCAGTTTTACCTTCAAACTTTAGCCACTGATTGTGACAAATTTTGTGGACCATTTCTCGTACTGTCTGGACCAGGTAGAATATCTAATCTTCCTCTTTCTATTGGTTTCATTATTTTTTAGTTTCATGCAATTTTTTTAGGGTTTTAGGGCTCCTAAGGTAAATATACAACACCCTAGGACCAACACACCCTTGGATGTCAAAAATTGTGTTGCATAGGGGCTGAAAAGAAGCCCAACTTCTATCCAACTCTTTGTCTAAGGAACATGGGTGCGTTGGGAGAAATTTGGAAACTTGCATTGTGTTTTCTGCCAAAAATTTCTCTAATTTTTTTCATGGAATGGATCCTAACTAAGCCTATGGTTTGATTTCATACTTTGATCGAATCAGAATGTCAATTACATGACGAGAAAGAGAACATGAGGAATAGGATATGGTTGCCCTAAATGATCCTGGCACTCTGAGAGCCCTCAGAGACTGTGGGTTTCTCAAGTACTTTAGATTGTCAGGGATGAGGCAACATATGGAACTATTGCAGTACCTGATTCACTCGTGAGACCTGGCACTACAGTCATTTCACATTGGGGACAAAGTGCTCCCAATATTGGTTGATGAAATTTAATTTCTAACAGGTTTATCAAGACATGGTGCCCCCATTTCCCTTGCGAGTTCTATCCATGGAGGTGAGACAGTGAAGGACTACATTCGACAGTTTTCTCGGCCAGGTACAGAGCCTAGAAAATATGGAAAGATAAACATCAGAGATTTACGTGATATGCCTTTGAGAACACTCCTATTCACTATCGCAAATTTAGTTGGCAACGTGACACTTCATGTCAAAAACAGATCATACATGCCGTATGCGCTTGAGTTTCTCAAGCCAACCATGTTCAAATGGGTTTAAGCAGTACTCCTTCAAATGAAAGAAGAACTGACCAAATTATAAAGTGGAAATTTGAAGATTTTCAGCTATGTGTCGATCTTGATTACTTTAATTTTGGAGTGAGTTCCATTGATGCAGCCACAACATGTGACACTAGGTTTAGTTGGTCCTAGATATCCACGAAGGCAGTAGTGGGTCGAGCTGATGGCTAAACATGCTGGTCATTCATCGATCTCATTTTCCACTACATTACTCACTTGGATACAATGACAGCATATTGTCATAGAGGAGCTTCCATATGTGAGGATAGATTTCCGTGGAGACCGAGATTGGATTTTCCTAGGCAGTGCTCAATGGGGTGCTATAGGTAAAAAAAATTTACCATGTTTTTGATTTTTTTTGTTTTTTACATATTTTGTGTTTTTTATGTTTCAAAGAATAAACTAAATATGTTTTATAGATGCATATGTGGGTATTTTTTGACCAGTGGGTCATTCACAGCAGGTGGGTGAACCGACAGAGAGGATTTTTGGGAGAGCAGTCCTTCAAGGTTTGGATTTAGCCGAGACTTTGGCTGAGTTACAGTGGCATGTGGAGGGATTGACTCTCGAGATATCAGATTTCCTGATCGAGGAGTTACCCATGAGGTTGCAACACCATACTAAAGGTGTGCCTAGTTGTTGGATGAGGTTATTACGTATGATAGCCCAAGCAATGACTTCCTATCATGAGCACCACTAGATCTACTTAGGATATGCTATGTCTATATACATTTTGAGGTCATATGACCAACGTGTCTTGGACACAATTTTTTGTAAAAAACTAGATTATATATCTATTTTAATTTCATTTTTTTCCTATGGTTATGTGCAATCCTATTCAATTGTGTGATTTGAATTGAAAATCTATCTTTACATATGTTGCAAATATATTTAACACATAATTCTCTAAGGAATCAGTTAAAGTGTTAAATTTTTTGGAAATTTGTTGATATTGGATGTAATCAAAATTTCTTTCCAAAAGATGAACTTTAAGGAACATGCAATGAATAGCTGGATTTCAGGCCTTATAAATGCTAGTGAGATGTATTACGACAAGTTGTGAATCTAGCCTAATGATGATGCGATGAATGCCAAATTAAATGGCATCGGAGAGGAGTTCGATCAATGTGCTATAGTCAGCGACATTGTTGGTGGATTGACTGATAAAAATCCCTTGGAAACTCACTAAATCACCACTTGGAGTGAATATGCCACATGTTGCAGAGGATAGATTTTGTGTACTACGACTAGCACCATCGGCATATCCAAAAAATGGTTCTCAAGACTCTGACATCTACAAGAAAATGAAAATCGGATTACTAACCACATGAAAAACACTAAAACACATAGTGTGACACACACACAATAAAAGCATATATACAGTATCATACAATGTTTACTATGTAGAATCAAGCATAGTAACGTTTAATATACAAACCATTCTGAGGTTGCGATAATGGAATCCCATCATAATATACCAACTCATAGGCACCCTTAGCTAGAATATGCTTGACAATGTAGGGGCCATTCCATAATGGTTCGAATATTCCTGTTCCTATCTTATCAACTTCCTGATTATAAATCAAGACCAGGTCTCCTTTCGAGAAGTTGCAAGGCTTGACATTACAGTCATAAGTGTTAGGTAGCTTTAATTCGTCTCTTATGTTCTTCGCTGGCCAATGTAGCTTCATGATGCGTTTCATCTAGATGGATGAGATCTAAAAGACATTCCTCTTCGTCAAAAGTGTTAGGTAGTAGGTCAATCACGAGTTTCAATGATGGAATTTAGCATTGAATCTATAAGATAGATTCCAAACCATAAACTAGCTAAAAGGGCAGTAAATCCGGTTGAGTTTCTCACCGAGGTTAAAAAAGCCCACAAAGCCGAGTACATGATTAAATGCCAGTTTTGTTTATGAACCCCAATCACGTGTTGAAGCATACACTTAAGAATTTTTTTTGATAGCTTCAACTTGTCCATTAGCTTACGGATCATAAGGGTATAACTATCATGCGACATTCCTAACTTTGCAGTCAAATCAGTCATCATGTGATTGCGAAAATATTTTCCATGATCTTACTATGGCTTGCAACACACTAAACCATGTAACCACATGGTTAAATAAAAATAAAGTAGTTGTATCGCATGTGTTGTTAAATTTAGGTATCGCCTCGGCCCACTTGGTAAAATATTCTACGGTGACAATAATATATCCATGCCCCCCGTCCAAGTGGGGGATACATGTCATGAATTCAATGCCCTATTTTGAAAATGTTCAAACAACGACGACATGATGCATTGGTGCTCATGACATGCAGGTTTTATGATCAAATATCTGGCAAGCATGAAAACTTCTGACCGCGAGAATGCAGTCACGAAATATGGTATGCCAAAATTAAACAGCGTGGAGAATATTCTACGTTGTATCAAAACCAGACAAATGTCCACCATGGGCACTAGCGTGGCAATCATTTAAAACTTTCTTGGCCTGCTCATGAGTGAGGCAGCTACGTAAAATTGTATCAACAACACGACAATAAAGTGTATCGTCTACGATCAAATAATCTTTGGCTTGGTATCGAATATGTCATTGTTGTGATTGAGAGGTATTGGGCCAGAAATTTTGGTTCTGGGGATAGATGAGTAAATCTCCATACCATGGGTCAGATAATGAGATAAAAAAAAAAGACTCGTCCAGAATGGATGGTTCCATAGTAGACACAGTGCTACTCGAGGGAAGGTCAAAGATAAGCTCAGCGAAAACCAAATACTTCTTTGACTTGGATTTGATGAATTCCAAATCAAATTCCTGCAAAATCATGATCCATTTTGAATATTGGCCCCCCAACAATTGACATGAAAAAATGTATGTCATAGGGTTGCAATCCGAAATGAAAATGGTCTTCCGATGCAGTATATAATGACAAATTCTTTTTACAGATTGAACGGCTGCCAAAGCAAGCTTCTAAACATAAGTGTACTTAAATTTCATATCATTGAGATTACGACTCAAATAATAGATTGGATGTTCAATCCCATCCTCTTCCTGGACTATAACCATAGCGATGGTTGTATATGCAGCAACGAGATACAAGAAATAATCACTCTGATAATTTGGGGGATAGATTAATGATGCTCGGATCAGGGTATCTTTAAGAACGCTAAAGGAATCTTGCGCAACCTCATCCCAATGGAAGGGAGTCCCCTTTTTCAAGAGTTGATTAAATGCTTTTTCCATTTTGGCATAGTTTGGAATGAATCTCCTTATAAAGTTAGCCTTCCCTTGGAGTATTTGTAATTGAATTAGATTGGAAGCCACAGGAAAATCAAGAATATCCTGGACCTTCAATGGATCAATTCAAATTCTGTCTCTCGACATGAATAATCCAAGCAAATGAACAGAATTGACACCAAACACACATTTGTATGGATTAAGCTATATTTTGTATTGACGACACATAAACACACAATGAAAGATAAGCGTGAGGCTTTTTTTTTTTTTTTACTATACAAAGATGTAAATTTATAATACAATGGTGTGACTCTTGGTTTCATATTCCAAGGTCACTTGGACTCCATTGTGACTTTTCATATTCCACACCTACCCATGTAGGATTAGGTGTTCCAACATCCCCCCTTAATCCGAAGGGGTATGTGTGAGTCCGAGAAAAGAGTTGTAATACAAATCAAGCAGCATGCATGGGAGCACTAAATGATCTAAACTTCCTCTAAATGTTGGAAAAAGAGGTGGTTTAAGGATGATCACCAACAATGGAACACAAAACTTGTTGCGCTCCCGAACTTTAAAACTGGCAAGAAGCTAAAAGCTTCTTCTAGAGGAATTGTCCCTCATAAAAAAGGGAGACCTTCAACCTAAAAGAAGGGAGGTCTACTACCTGTGATGGTTTTAGGATTACCAACAACTCTAGAATGCTTTGAAGCATTTCCTCGAACTCAACCAAAGCTGGCAAGAAGCTGAAGGCTTCTGCTAGAGGAAGTGTTCCTCATATATGAAAGGGAGACCTTCGACCTAAAAGAAGGGAGGTCTACTACCTGTGATGGTTTTAGGTTATCCACCAACAAAGATTATGGTTTAAGGTTTTCCACCAACTGAAGGCATGCTCATGGGCATCTGTGTCTCTAGCTACATCTCTGAATCTGGAATGATGAATTGTGGCTCAGGCTCGCTTGAACTGCTGTGTCTCTGGCTACAACTCTGAACATGGAATGAGAGATTTTGGCTCAGGCTCGCTTGATCTGTCGTCGAAGCTTGTACATGACCACCATTTTCCCCCATGTCAGTGACATGGTGAGATGATGGCGAAAACTCAACTGCAAGTTTGTTCAATATTCGTGAACAAGTTCTGACATGTTTCTTAAACATCTTCTTGGCTACTGATGCCCATTGCCAAGAAGTGATCCATCCAAGATGAATCTTGGTTCTTGCAGGAGGCTTGTTTCTGAAGCATCTGTGTGAAGAATGGGTGTGCCGACCATAGTGCTTGCATGGATGATGATCAAAACAGTGATCTTTCATATGGCCAACTTGATCACAGTGTTGGCATTTTAAACTGGGCCGTTGTTGTGGAAGTGAGCAAGACTGAACAAATTCAGCAGTGAACCGTCATACGGTGAACTGCAATTTGAAATATGATGGGTTTGTTAGAACTGAATATGAAAGGACACATCCTTGTCATATCCAAGACCGCTTGCAAGTTTGTTAGACAAGCTCTTCCAAGGTCCGATGATGGGCTTGAGAAGTGCAAAGCCGAGCCGCCGCATCTACATGTACATCTCGCTCTTGTACAAGGAACTGAATGAGGATCAACTACAACTTTATCTTCTTTCTTCTGATGAGAGTCCTTCACAATCTTCTGAACAGAAACAGGTTCAGAATGGTGACTCTTTTGCTGAAGTTCATCTTGTTGGAGCTGAGATTCCAACTGCAAAAACTCAATCTTTTCATGTGCATCTTGCAAACAACTGTGAATTTTACAAAGAGCATCCTTGCTCATTTTTATCATGTCATCAACATTGGAATGAATGAGGTTATTCAACAACACTAATGCCTCATTGATTTTGGCCATTTTTCAACAACTTAGGCTCAACAAATGAAAGGGTGTCGGCTTCAACCGAAAATGCACCCGTTTACAATGTGATTCAACAAGAAATACAAATGTCTTATAGAAATGTCAAAGTACAAAGTGTGCTCCTCAAATGATGGAGGGCAATCAACAATCCAACAACTCAAATTCACTGATTGCAACTATGAAGAAGATGAAAATTCCACTCACAATACAATGTCAATATCTCTACAAAAATATTTGTTTGAATGTGCAGCAAAAACAATATGCAAGAGGCCTTTAAGGCAGCTGAATTTGCCTTCAAAAGAGTTGTTTTCAATGATGGCAAACTTGTCTTCAAATGTCAATTTCTTCAGAAAATCACCCTCTTATATATGCCACAAATCATAAAATGTCAAATATGCAATTTTTATCTATGTATAGTCTATGTGCTCACATGTCATTTTCTTCATTTTCTGCGGTTCATATCTGCTCTTCTATCTCTCTATGCTGTTTTTTTTTTTTAATTAATTAAAAATTAATTAAAAAAATAATTATTTGGGATTAAAAAAATTGAGGGGATAATAAAAAAGAGTATTATATGGAGGGGGTTTGTTAATTGGGGGAGGGAGAAGTGCTATTATATGGGAAGTTATTTGGAAGGGAATTTTATTTAAAAAAGGAATTAATTAAAGGAATGTAATTAATAAAAAATTGGAGGGATTTTAATTGAGAGGGAGAGATTTTTAAAAAATTTAAAAGTCGAAATATGGGGAAGGGGATTAATTATATGGGAAGGAGAATTAAAAAATTTTAAAAATTGAAATTTTGAAAGGCGTATGGGAAGGGCGGGATGGAGTGTATAGAGTGCAGTGAAGAGGCCGGTCAAAGGCCGTGGGGAAGATGTGGGAGGGGGTTTTGTGTGAGCGTAGGAGCGTAGGGTGAGGTGAGATGCCACGCAGGAGTGTAGCGTTGGAGCGTTATGTTGAAAAGGGAGCGTTATAAGGTGAGGAATTGGGGACGTAGGAGTGTAGGGAGAGAAGGGCGAGAGTGCTGGTAAGGTATGCAGACATGCTCGTTTGGAGAGAGCTGTGGGGTGATAAGGGCGTAGAAGGAGAGTTGGGGAGTGTGAGTGTGCAGAGTAGGAAAGTGCGTAGGGAGGGCAGACAGGGGAGTGTGAGTGTTGAGCGATGGTGAGGCCGATGAGATATGAGTGTATGTGAGGCGTATGAGCGTCTGAGAGGGGTGGGATTGTGTAGAGCGGTGGGTTGTAAGCGCTGGGTAGGATAGGGAGATAAGGGTAGAGGGGGGTGCGTAAGGTGTAATGGGTAGCAGGTGAGGGAGCCGTAAGGTATAAGGCCGAGGGGTGAAGTGAGGGTTGATGTGTTATGAGGAGCGTTTGTGGAGTGAGGTTGTGTAATGCCATGGGCAGAGAGGGAGGTTAAGGCCGTGAGGTTGGTTTGCATGGAGAGTTTCTGAATTTAAAAAAAAATATATATATATATTTTAATTTTTATTTTCAAACAGTAGAGAGTAGAGTAGACTAGCAGAGGACAGTAGAATTTTTTCTAGATGTATAGCAGAACAAATCCAGCAGCAGCAGAAAGTGCATAAATGAGGGCAACTTCAGAATTTTAGTCTTCAAAACAACAGATTTTTTCAAATATACATCAATCTACTCCATTTCAGACTTTAATAGTATTCAGAAATCTTGAAACTTGCAGAGATTTTTCAATGAAAAACTCAGAAATTTTTCTCTCAGAAACCCTCTTTAAACAATATTCTAGCAGCTCTTCAAAATGCAGAAATTTAATAGGCAGAAATTGCAGGAAAAATAAGCAAGGAGAAAACCTTCAGATGGGCAGTGCTGCCTTTCTTCAAAGGCAATGCCTGAATGCTGCCAATTTTCTGAATGCTGGGATTTTGAATGCTGCTCCTCTTCAAAACACTTCTGAATGGCGACAAAAACACTGCTGCAGAAACTCTAAGTGCTGCAAAAATGTCAAGAATTTTGCAGATATGCACAGGCCATAAACACAAATGGCTCATTCAATTTGGAGCAAGGCCAGCAATCGCCCGCTCTGATACCATGTTAAACACACAATGAAAGATAAGCATGAGGCTTTCTTATTTTCCATTATACAAAGATGTACATTTATAGTACAATGGTGTGATTCTTTGTTTCACATTCCAAGGTCACTTGGACTCCATTGTGACTTTTCGAATTCCACACCTACCCATGTAGGGAATAGTGTCCTACCGTACATCATAAAAATATTGCTCTCAAATGTAGCGAGTGGTCAACCCATTTCCGTGAATGTGTAGGAAATTCATCAAGATACGGTTGAACAATGTGTTTGATGTCATGGAAAGAATAATTCATTGCCCTCCAAAATGTTTCCCCAGCATTCTTTAAACCAAAAGGGAGTTTTCGATAAGTGAATGTGCCCCAGGGACAGATAAAATTTGTTTTATACTGGTCCTCTAGGCGAATATTGATATGATTATAACCGAAAAATCCATTTATGAAGGAAAATATTTCGCATCTGGTACATTCGTGAATGATTTGGTCAACAAAGGGAGTGGGATAGTTTTCTTTCAGACAAGCATGATTAACATCCCGATAATAGACGCACGCTCTAACTGTCCCATGTTTCTTCATGATAAGAACAATGTTAGAACCTAATTAGTAAGCAGAACAGGGTAAATAAAACCAGAACGCAAAAAATTTTCAACCTCTACTTTAATGGAAATAGATTTCTTAGAATGAATAAGATGAAGGCATTATCGTACTGGTTTGACATAAGGGTATATTTTAATCTCGTTCTCAACAATGCTGGAGTCGATGCCTGGAATTTCCTCATATGACCAAGCGAATACATCTCGGAATTCACAGAAAAGAGAGCAATAAGTGTCAAGTTAAGATTCAGAACAAGATGTGCCAACATGAATGTTTTCTACAACACCAGTTTTGATCGAAATAGAGATAGAAATCGTTTCATCGATATTTGATGGGTTTCGCTCAAAATTGACATTGTGGATAGGAATGGAATCGTCAAGAAATCAACGATTGTAGGGTGATATAGTTCAGTTGTATTATCTTCATTGTAATTTTGAATATGGGATCATTGATGTGAATCTGACCATGGTTCTTCTTCTGGCATCATGGATTCCATAATGCTCTCATCGGTTGAGAATACACGTGAAAAATGTCAGAAGAAGTACCATAATCCAAAGAACAATCAACCAAAACAGACGACGACAAAGGATTTGGATTGGCCACGTAAGCCAAAAAATATTGATTGATATGCAAGCTCGATTTGACTTAGCAACATGATTTCACCTAGCCTATCTATTTCAGAGTCATTGGGAATCTTCCTTAAGTCAGAAGAAGTGGAAGATATCATATTGCAGGTCTCTATTTTTTTAATTTCCATCGTTGTTGGAGGCGACGGTAACGAAATGGTGTGCATTAGGGAATAATACATAAAGATTCCTACACCAATGTTCTAAAGACATGGTGGAGGTTTGTGAACAAACAGAACGTTTCTAGTTGCCTGGGAACCAGAGGCGAAGAAGGAGAGTTGATCGATGACTGTGATGCCTCCCTTATGGGGGAAGACAACCATACAAAGTAAGTAAATACAACTGCAATCATAGTGTAAACCCATGGTCTTCCAAGTAATATATTGTAGTCAAGGGGTCCGTCAACGACCTAAACTTCAATAGTAATTATTTTTCCCCCTAGTTAAACTTGTAGGTTACTGAGAATTACACAAGGCTTATATGTACGACCGTCAAAATATTTCAACATCGTAGGTGATTGTGATAAAGTCGACGATCCAAGTGACTTCCAGCAACTCATAGACATGATACAAGTAGATGTGCCTTCATCAATGATAGTCCGATGAATGAGGTGATTCAGGACATGTACTTGAATCAAAAATGCTAATTGTGTTGGTAATTGTGGCACATAGCTTGCATGGTTAAAGACTACAAGATTAGAATTCATTGGATCGATTCCACCAGTCATCGACAACAAAGCCTACTTTTGGGAGGGAAAATTCTGAATAACCTCAATCATTGACATAGCAGAAGGTGACTGAGCCAAATCTTTGACTAATTTATAATTTTGATCTACATGAGCTCAAGGGTTGAAAGTCGATTTATGAATGACTCCCTTCGACGGCTTTGTTGTTAACTCAGGAATAATAGGTGGCAGAAATGAATCAGATGAAGTTGAAGTCGAAGTATCAGGTTGATCTGTAGCTTGACCATTCAATGACGAAAGAGGATTACTATAATTTGTACTTTGAGTAGACACCAAAACATCATTTTTGGGCTTAGTGGCGGATAGCATAAGCACTTGCGAACTAGAAGCAAGATCCATAGAAATCATATGTGTTTCCAGGTTTGGAAAAGGATTTTTTAACACTACAGATGTTGTAGAAGTCTTAAGAAGCTTTGAGACTTCTGAGCGGTGAGGACAATCTCACATAAAATTCTCCTCATTACATATCAAACAAGGGTAATGAGGTTTCCAAGAAGAACCGGATGAATCAAATGATTTTTCCTACTGGGGTGAATTTTGTTTCTTCTTACCTTTCGCCTTCTTCTTACTTATGGGTTTCTTGCCACTTTATCACTTTTCATATGACACAACATCTATTTCATAAGAAGACGCAAGATCAGATGCAACAGGGTTTTAATTTGAAACAACAAGTGTATAATTAGATGGTCGACTTACTGACGGAGTGCTAGAAGAACCAATCACACCATTGCGGGCATGAATGTCCTTACCATATGGAGAAGGAGGAACAGTAAACTTTGGTCGCGGTGCATTCAGAATATTTTCATAGAGCATGCCACACTTAGTATAAATCAAATCCAGATATTGGGCATGAGCAATTACTTGCTCTTCAGTGACAACAACACCTTTGGCCATGTCCTCGGTGATAGATAGAAACAAGGATTATAAACCACTCAGCTAAAATATGATCAGGAACAAATGTTTTAACCATTCGACGATGACGACACCACTCATGTATATGATCTAATATATGAGTAGCATTGGTCTGTTTAAAGCTGGTCAAAATTTTCGTTCCAGTTTCATATCTGATGGGTAACTCGAAGTGGGTTAAAAAAGGTAGTGGCTAAATATGTAAAGCTATCAAAAGAAGCTCATGGTAATATAATATACCACTTTGCAGCCAGAACAATAAGTTTTCACTAGAAAATACATAGTCTAACATAATCATCATTCAAGGAGTTTGATGAACACCATAAATAATAAGTCATAACGTGCGTAGAAAGATATTCTTCAAAGTTTCCATTGAATTTACGAATATCAGAAGGTTATTTATGAGGAATCACTAGCCACCAAGGTAATTAATGAATCTGATCATTAGTGAGTCAGTTTAAATCAAGTAACTCTAATGTTGCAACAAATGGCAACTGTTGATTTAGATTAGGTTGATCATAAACAGGATAAGATGGAATTGCATGGGAAATAAGCCTTTGTGCACCAACATAAGGATTTTTCTACTGGTAACCCAGATAGGGGTAAGGTTGTTAACCAAAACCTTGATAGGCTTGTCGACCAGGACATGGATAAGATTGAAACTATTGGAATGGTTGTTGTGGCTGCCATAGGATTTGATAAAACCATGGTTGCCTTCAAGTATAATTTGGACCAGGTTTTGGATAGATTGGACCGGTAGAAGCCTATGACGAGGGTAAACTAGATTATGGTTGTAAAATTCCTGATACAAATGGTTGTTGTATAGCAACCTGGGAAGACGGAGTCTGTAGGCATGAAACTTGAGGGTTAAGGGTTGAAGGACTCGCCTAAGCAGACTGAGAAATAGCCAAAGAAGTAATCACAAACGTAGTAGGTACAGATGCAATAGGTTGAACTGGTTGATATTGATACACAACCATTGGTGGTTGGAAAAGCAAGGTAGGTTGTCATTCACAAACAATATTCCAACATAAGATTTTCCTGAAAACGAAGGAGTACTTCCATATGGCACAAACATTTGTTTCCCTCTAGCATATGGAGTATAAGGATGTTGAACATATCGACTTTCATATGATGGGAGTCCAGCAGATACTGGATAAGATGGATAGTAATTGGATGGACAAGCCTGATATTGAGTTGATGATGTCAATAAAGGATCATTTCGTTCAATACTTGTAAGAGATGAATAAGATAAAATTCTAGATGATGACATGGGTGAAGTACATGGATTATAGGAGACACCAGAGTAGGTTCCATTTAAAGCGTGGTCACCTAGTGGGAAGGACATATGACCATAAAGATAAGACTCAGGTGTCGTAAAAAACATCGAATATGAAGCAACAATAGATGTTGTCGCACCTGTAACAGATTATACAGTCTGCGATGCAGTCTAATCCATGGTTAAATAACCCAGCAAATACTCTAAAGAATCTACAAGAACTTGAGATTGAGCAGGATCAACAGGAGCAGAGTAGGTTAAATGAGGAAAAGACATATAAAGATGAAGCCCCAACCCAAAATGAGTTGGATTTGAAGGGGTTTTCTCTTCCTGAAGTTCTTCCTTAATTGAAATCACAATAGGTGGAAGTACTTCACTGTCAAGCCCAAGATAAATTTCAGATGGTAAATTTTGCGGTAAAGAGGAATACTCAATAGTTATGGATGGCTGAGGATTAGTTGGTTGATAATCTTACGACATAGGAACAAATTATTGTTGTTCAACTTCAGGATCAAGATGTTTTGGTAAAATAAAAATAGGTTCTAGATCGACTTCCAGCTGAACAACTTCGCGTTCTAGATTTATCGTTTCACTGGATTTAATTTTAGTGTCCTTAGGTAACTGTGAGCATTTTGTCTTGACAGTAGTAGATAAACCGAGATTGGTAGAAACGACTCAAGACTCAATAGTAAAAGCATCATATGAATCTGGTAAATTAGATGAAGATGTATCACCAAAGGTTCCAGAGGTACCATATTCGGTAGGACGAGCTCGCCATCATCTACTAGGTGTAGCTTCTAGTGGTAAAGGTGGTTTATGTTGAGAATTTGTAGGGATGTAGGTTAATAAAATTCTCTTCTTGATAATTACTTATGAGCTTACTTGTGTCTTCTCTTCTTTAGCTTAGTTAATATTTCATCAAGTCAATTATCAAAGTACACGAGACACAAAATAGGCTCCTAGAGCCAGGGCAAAACCTCTCCATCTTGGAGAGGAAAACCCGCAAAGAATTCTTCTTATAGATCTTTAAATGAAAAGTACCATGACCCAGACTTAGACCCTTGACCTATGTATGCCTTCAATACCTTGTCACTTCTTTCTTCTTTCCTTCTTCTTGGTGATCCTTCCATCAGCACTTTTCTGCACCAATACTAAGAAAATCGGTTCTTAGTGAATTATGTTTGTCCTCCTAGAAACTCTTCAGCACCTTGATAACCATGTCATATCTTTTGTCCTTCATTTTATGCATTGATCTGCACTTGCTTACTTAACAAACCTTGAATTGATCTACACTTTCTTACTTAGAGGAACTTTATCTCTGTTCAACAACCCTTGACTCATTTATTTCTGCCCCTATCAGTCTTCTTCTTTTTGCATCCTCTTTATATCTTCTATCTACATCCTTTTACACTTGCACCGAGTAGCACCAAACCTAAAATAGTCTACAGACTTCTTTGTGATTGTAGGAATCATATCACAGAATTAACTTCAAAATTATATTGATCTCCTTTCGCATTTCTTCAAATAGTATCTTTGTTATTTTTCTTGTACTCTTGTATGTGTTATCCACACTACAAATTGCAGACTTGTCCGAAGTTCCTTATTCGTACTATGATCTCACATATCCACAATTTTTTTTTTCAAAAACATCCGTTGATTTATTTCAAACTTGTCCGCAATTGTTATTATACAGATCCCAACTGTATCACATATATATCGATTGTATTTCTTATCTACACTTCACGAGAAAATCTGAAATATTCATCCTTTTATATACAGGACATGAATTCTTAATTGATCCGACATGTAGGGCTGCTTGTGAGCCGACTTGAGCAGAAGTATTGAGGCCGACATGTTGGTTTTCTTCAACAATGAACTTAAGCCACATTTGAGCTATGATCTGAAGGTTTATGAGACAAGGTATGAAGGCATACAAGACTAACGATGACCCATCATTAACATGACTCTTTAACATATTGATAACCAGAAGAAAATCCCCTAAATGACATCAAGAAGAAGTCCTTAGACCTAAAATAAAGTATTGCTCATGAAACCCATGAGGAAAGCATAACAAAAATATATTTTATTATCTTGTCTTATTTATAAATTCATAATTACATATTCAACATGAAGACTGACCTAGTTACACTTTTCAACACTCCCTCTTAACTAGGGAAGTATTCATACACATACATGGTCACTTTCAAACTGAATAATCTCATAAGAAGAATCAGATTGGTAATCTCATCTGTATAGAATCATATCAACCAGCATTGTCCTAGTGCAAGGCCTTTACTAACAGCCCCATCTCTCAAAAAGACAATGGGCTACAATGTTGGTGAGACACATGACTAATAGACACCATACTCATTGTCTCTCCAAGGTACATACCCTGCCTAGGTGTTCCCAGAGTATGACCTTCTTGGACTATTCTTCTCTTGGGTAGCCATCCCTCAAAGAATATCGGTCCATGAATACTCTTATCTTGAATGCCCTATCTCATTCTCAAAGAGTATCTAATACCAGATGATTACCCATTCCTCCATTTTGTATTCCAAGTGAATACCGGAATGATGTGTCTATCCATTCTCCTCACATGGCCTTCACTAAGACTTACGGTTGTTAGTCTTGTTCTAGTGCATGACACATGTAATGGAGAATCACATACGTCACTCCCTCTTAACACAGGAAGGACATATTTCAAGTTTCTTCGAAGCAATAAACTTACCACTAGGCTCCTCATCAACGAGGGTCCTACAATAGCAATCTAGCTACTCATGAAGAGTTCCTCCCCTCGATGTCATGGATTTTGATATTTGAGGAATCTTAAACTTTTGGCTTCATAGGGCACAACTCATCCATCACTTTCAGTCATGAGTCATGTCCACTATCAGAAAGTGATTCATCTATCTTCCTCATCTGGTCCACCGTTATGCCATGCTGCTTTCATTCGAATCATCCCCATGGATCATACATCCTTTCTTATGATTAGCAGCCCTGCACAAATTCATCCAGATAAACATATATATATGAGCTTTTAGAACAAAAGCTACCTTAGTGATGATCTTTCACCATGACATATTCCTGTAGGCATCAGAATCTGTCATATAGATTGACACTTCTCCTAATGATATGTTTTGTCAAAGATCTTCTTATTTACTAGACTTCTGTCAGAGTCTACATATATTCCTAGGAGATCTCCTAGTCACATCTTCTAGGCTTCTGGATGATAACTACCTCTTGACATAGTTTCATTTCATGATCTCTTCCTTTCTACACATTCTCCATTCCCAAGAACTTACAACCTTTCTAGTTTCTCGTTCATATACAGCCACCTCATATTCCATGAGGACATATTATGTTGATTTCATCTTTCCGTGCACTGAGAGATACTCCTCCATAGATCATAATTCTAAATACAGAAGTCCATTACCTGCAACCATATGACATGACTTCACAACATCCAATGTTAGCATATAAATATATACATACCTCATACACTTTTCCCTTGAGTTATCCTGTAGCAATTTCTCAAGAATGAAGAGCTTCATTCTCTTGGCCTGCTCCATCAATATGTCATCACATCCCAAAAATATGTTTCCATGATGACCCTTGCTCTTGATGACTGGTTTCCATTAGTAATGTTATCAAATAGGTTTTTCCCAGAGCTGATTCACCAAGATCTCCTACCATGCTTTCATCGGGATGCTACACTGCTTCCTATCATACAACCAACAGAAATCTCTTAAAGGAGAAGATGATCTCAATCGTAATGGAGATCCCTTGCTCCTTCTTTCTTATCATGATTTTTCCTCATTTCAGAGATATGGGCTTCTTCCCTCTTTCTCTTGTCCTTTTTCAGATTAAGGATAATTTCTATTTTAATTCCCAAGTTCATCATATCCAAGGCCTCGTGCTTCTTCCACATTTCTTCTTTTATGCTGAGGACCAAAAATGACCAAATCTTCCTTTCTTCCTGGACATGGCTGCAAAGGATTGATTCCTTCACTTGATTCTGTAACAGCTTTTGGCTTTTAATATTGTTCCCTCTATTTACATAGAGACCCTAAATCGTGGAATGGTTTGAATTCTATTTTCCCATATAATCCTGAACTGAAGTTTCCCCATTCTTATGGCAGAGTATTCAACACCACTGTAGTATTCTCCTAGTTCCTACAGTTGATCAGAGAGATTAATTCTCCTACAGTACTCATAGAGAATAGCTCCACTAATTTCTTGTATATACTCCTTTTGATGATTTTTAGATTTGGTACATCGAAGATGATAGAGTCTTTTATGGATTCTATAAGAATCTTTTGGGCCCTTATATATCCCTTCATGAATTTTTTCATGACATCAACAATTCTTGTCTTCTACAGAAAGTTTGAATCCCTAAATAGTTTGTTTCTTTCTTTTCAAAGGAGACATTTTAATAGATTCATATAAAGTTATGGATATACTTACTTGAGTAGATGCTTTTATTCTTCTACCAGCTTGTTTACTTTGAAGATGGTTGAATCTTCCTTTGAATGCTAATTGATGATGATATTCTTCTACTTCCTTGAAAGATCAAGGATGATAGGTAACTTGCCTTGAAGCTTTTGATGGCAATAATTCAATTATCTGCTGGCACATTTAAGATGGTTTTATAATACTGTCTTATTTCTTTCTCTGTGGAAGTCTAACCTTTCTTCTAAGAAAATCCTTGCTTTGATGCCATCCATGAAATCTTATCCTTGAGTGTCTCTATGCCCTTTCTAGCACCTTATCTTTGAAACCATGTTGAGAATTTGCAGGGTTGTAGGTTAATACAAATTCTCTTCTTGATAATTACTTGTGAGCTTACTTATGTCTTCTCTTCTTTAGCTTAGTTAATATTTCATCAAGTCAATTATCAAAGTACACGAGACACAAATTAGGCTCCTAGAGCCAGGGAAAAACCTCTCCATCTTGGAGAGGAAAACCCACAAAGAATTCTTCTTATAGATCTTCAAATGACAAGTACCATGACCTAGACGTAGACCCTTGACCTATCCATGCCTTCAATACCTTGTAATTTATTTCTTCTTTCCTTCTTCTTGGTGATCCTTCCTTCAACACTATTCTGCACCAATACTAAGAAACTCGGTTCTTAGTGAATTCCTTTTGTCCTCCTAGAGATTCTTCAACACCTTGATAACCATGTCATATATTTCTTCCTTCCTTTTATGCATTGATATTCACTTGCTTACTTAACGAACCTTGAACTTATCTACACTTTCTTACTTAGAGGAACTTTATCTCTGTTCAACAACCCCTAACTCATTTGTTTTTTCCCCTAACAGTACTCTTCTTTTCGCATCCTCTTTATAGCGTCTATCTGCATCCTTTTACACTTGCATGGAGTACACTTGCACCGAGAAGCACCAACCCTAAAACAGTCTACAGAATTCTCTGTGATTGCAGGAATCATATCACAAAATTAACTCCGAAATTATATTGATCTCCTTTCGCATTTCTTTAGATAATATCTTTTTTATTTTCATTGTACCGTTGTATGTGTGATCTGCACTACAAATTGCAGACTTGTGTGAATTTCCTTATTCGTATTATGATCTCAAATATCCACAATTTTTTTTTTCAAAAACATCCATTGATTTATTTCAAACTTGTCCACAATTTTTATTATACATATCTACACTGTATCACATATATATTGATTGTATTTCTTATCTGCACTTCACCAAAGAAAATCTGTAATCTTCATCCTTTTATATATAGGACATGAATTCTTAATTTAGCCAACATGTAGGGCTGCTTGTGAGCCGACTTGAGCAGGAGTATTGAGGCCGACATGTTGGTTGTCTTCAATGCTGAACTTAAGCCACATTTGAGCTACGATATGAAGGTTTATGAGACAAGGTATGAAGGCATACAAGACTAACGATGACCCATCATTAACATGACTCTTTAACATATTTATAACCAGAAGATAATCCCCTGAAGGACATCAAGAAGAATTCCTTAGACCTAAAATAAAGTATTTCTCATGAAACCCATGAGGCAAGCATACCACAAATATATTTTATTATCTTTTCCTCTTTATAAATTCATAATTACATAGTCAACGTGAAGACCAACCTAGTTACACTTTTCAACAGTTTATTTGTTGTCCTACACGAATGACAGGGAAAGGGTTGATCTTCTTCCATGATTGTTGATTTATTTAATAAAAAAACAAATAAAAAAAAGGGGGATAATCCTAGGAAAAAGGATTACCAAGTAACTGTGAACTGCAATATACTGCCCTAGTAAACGAAGGACTTGTGTACGGGTAAGAAATCTCCCTGAATGTCATGTTCAATGTATCATAATATACAAGGCAGTCGACTCAGTTACCTATGGATGGTAAGAAACCTAATGTTGTCCTCAAAAATATACTCGATGGTATGTGGAGGCCCAATCTGTATTAGCGGTGTCTAATGTGAAACCGCACAGTGAGAGCATCCCCTTATACTTTTTATACTAGAACATCGCCTGATATACCCAAAGGTACGTGGATGAGCTCTAATATACTTACATATGTGGAATGAGGTATCATACTCGGAATGTATGTTTTACGACATCGGAACACGTCTTTAGCCTAGACCTTTAAATGTTATTGTTAAGTGAAAACTCTCCCTTAGATTAATTCAGATAAATTTTAAGTTGATCTTGCTTATAAGTTTGCCTTTCAAGTTCACCGCGTGATGTATTTGGCATTCCTAGAATGCAACAAACATGATAATCATTCGTTTTGATTCAATTTCGAAAATGAAAATATTAGCTACAAGGGATAGAGAAATCAGATTGTAAGCAATCAACCATGAGCACATCTAAATGAAAATTCCCTAACTATTCCTATGCAGCACTCACGATCCATATATGCAAATGCATGTTTTTCTTTTCGATTTCTTTTAAGTGTATATGAAAAAAAAATAAACTATGATGCACAAACAATCAATCAATACTTTTAAGAGAAACAAAGACTAAAACAACAATGCTCTAAAATAAAGAACTAATCAATTGTAAGTTTTAAACATTGAGCTATTTGAAAATGATAAAGAAAACAAAAAGAAACATTGATCAAACAAACATCCAAAGTGAGGCAAGATAGTAGAATCAATCTAGTCTCTAGAGGCAATCAGACACTTGAAAACTCTACAAACAAGACACTGAAATGGATTGAAAAAGACAAAAATATGTTCATTTTTTGTTGGTCACAAAAGAAACACACCCTTGAGTGGGGGACAATGCATTGCAGAGCACTGTCCCTAAGCTAACAATGCTATGCAGAGCACTGTGTCAATATCAACAGTACGTTGGTGCCGGAGGAAACTCAAAAAAAGAATTCAAAGACACTTATTGTACTAAAACAAATTCAAATGAAATCAATCAATCAAGTAAAGTCTACTAGAGGTTGATAAACAAGGATAAAACCACCAGGGACAATCGGTTGATCCCAAGTATGGTCACCAATTTGTTCTATGGAAATCAAACCTACAGACATATGTGTTTTCCCTAAGTGTGGTGGTCGTACTTAGAACAATAGAAGAAAGATACTTGACCTTTTCCTTAAAATGAATAGATAATGGAAGAACACCTACTTGTAGTATTTCATTATTCCTTGTCTTCCTTTCATCGCTTTCGTCTCTCTCAATCGAACTGAACTCGCTCTATTGGTACCTACAATAACTAATAGAATACAAAAAACAACATAAAGGCATATGATCTATTCATATTAAAAAAATTGAATTGATTGCATTTTAAAATACACATATTAAATAATAAACACATGTATTAGGAAAGGAACAAATCTCTTTATTATGAATTAGTAGAAGGATAATTTATAATCAGTTGGATCAATTCAATGTCAACTCACTCCAGCTTCAGGCCTATCCTCATCACATCAGCAACATCACTCCAACAACATAATATTACATGCAAACGACTCCTCGAAGAGCTGTGATCTTACTAGCATAACTCTACTAATTCAAATTCTTTCTCTCTTGTGCACTATGATCAGTGCTCAATTTATAAGTAGTGAAGATAGTTTGATATTAATGACATATTGAATGGATTTTCCAATAATGGATAAAGAGGTTTCCTTTTTCATTGGAATAAGAGGATAAGAGGTTCAATGGCTCCATGGTCTTTATATTTCAAGTTATCAGGTGATGTGATAGCTAGAACAACTTCTAGAAGCCACTAGAAGGTGGGAATATTCTCGGAATCCTATGAAAAATTCTCTCCTAGTCAACCAACGCACTATAAAGTGGGCCTAGGTGCTCTGCAACACAGCTTTGTAAGGGAGTAGATGCTCTGCAAAGCACTTACTGTAGTCCAGGGGTGCGTTGATGGCTCAATGGAACTTTTCAATTCGCATCCAAGCAGTGAAACTTTCATGGAGGAAAACCATCAATGGGATGACTTGTTTAAGGCATGTAGCAACTGATTTAGAGTATGATAAACCCTAATTGATATTGATCTGGGTTTTTGGAGTGATTCCCAAATTGACCTGTAACTAGAAAGGACTGGAAATGATGGGTGGATGTTAGAAATGGATGAGGTTGATGGATTGGCATGGCCTTGGTCCTATTGGAGAATATGGGAAAAGGAGGAGAAACCCATGTTTGACTTCCTTTGACTCGATTTTTTATCAATTTTTTCTTTTGGTGCTAAATTTTTCTTGTTTCTTGCAAATGTTGGAGAGCACCTTCATTCTTCAGAGAAAGATATGTAGAAAATCTCTAATACAACTATAATACCATGTAGAAATTATATCAATGGACTCAATCCGATCATGCAATGTACTAAATCAAGATACTGAATCCTTCTACAATATTTGCAGAATATAAATTTCGATCACTCAATTACATACAAGTAAGAGAAAGAAGTAAATAAATACACAACACCAGATATTCTCGGGGAAAGAAACTTCTCAAAAACCCTCCATATTTACTGTATAATCAACCAAGGAATCATGAAACAATATATTGTGTTTGTGATCACCACAACCTCATATACTCTACCAATTTCTTCACACTTATCTAGGAAAATTTAACAAACACATAGCCAATTATCAACATGCCCTGCTTACGTAATCCCTAGAGAATTAAACCCCTATTAAATAGGAAATTCAACCTTCCTTGATTGCGCAATCCCTATGGAGCCTTCCTCTGCTTTTATAACTGCACCTAGGAAGTTCGCCAAAATTAAAAATGATAGTTTACTTGTCTTAAACCTTTGTCTCAATTGGGTCTCCACCAGAATTAGCATGCATGTAGCTATAAATATTGAATCATCAGTTATTTGGTAGATCACTACTGGTGAATTAAATTTATTTTAATTCACTTGATCTTCCACTAGCTCATCAAATAGTTAGAACTAGTAAAAATGATTTTAACTCAATTAATTTGAGTTAATTGATCCCACTCACACTACATTAGTGCTACAACTACAACTGGACCCTGTAAATAATATAATCACTCTACATGCCTATATTTTTACCCTCAACTCGAAATTATTAAGATAAATAAGTCCGTCACACTTAGTTAACTATTTCAAGTTGTTATGAGATAATATTACAATTAATTTTCCAATTTATTTAAAAATTGGTTGCACACTAATGTGTTGCTAGGATCCATCACTGTGTGACCTGTGATCCAACAGTATTAGTGTGTGCATTTTCATGTTGTTTCTAGATGTGAATTTCATTGTTTCTTGTTGCAAATTTCAACACTCCCTCTCAACAAGAAAGGAATCAATTTGTCCCGATCTAGTACCTTTGGAATGTTATGCATGCAACACTTCTCTAGTGTTGTTTGCACATGCAACTCTCCTGAAAGTGAATAGCCTGCAGAAACCAGTATAATGCATCTATCATCAAATTATTCTAATTGCTTCTATCTATTGCACATGTCTACTGCACTCCCTGCGTTGCTGACATCTACATCCATGCACTCTGAATTTCTGCCAACTCTGATTTTCTCTCCAATATCTAACACTTGTCACTCTGATTTCTGTCCTCCTGACATATGACTACATCAATCTAATTGATCCTTCCTGCTATTGCATTTGTTGGCTCCTCGTGAGCTGTATCCCGATCCAACAGTGACACACTACCCACGTGGACCCCGGCCACTTTCCCCGGGGACTTCGCACATTGCCTGCACCTCACACCCAGAGTGTACAGATGCATGTACTCCTTCCTCGCCATTTGGCTCAAATCTCCTCCCGGAGGTCTCCTGTTTGATTCACCTTGTAGATCCACCTAGATCTAACAATTGACTTCCCTCACTCAGTCTTGCAGACCACTCTCATACCTTTATAATAATGGAGCCATACTTCAAAATTGCGGCATCAACCCAAGGTTAAGTGCTGCATCATTTCAAAAGGAGATGATTTTGTAACAATACATTCATTATGTTGTTTAAGGTCCAAAGTGGTACTCCGTTCAGGACCTTCTACATGCTGCCAGGATTCTAGTGCTCCTACATGCTCATCACATCCAGTATCAATCTTCCAAACTCTGGGTGAAGAAAGCCTCACTATTTTGTGGATGGCTCTACACGAGTGGTTTCTTCCACTCCATGATCCTCTGCTTGTGGGTGCTCCACATCCTGAGGTTCATCCTTTAGAACTAAGATTTCCTCATATGCATGCAATTCATTCTCCCTCTCAAAGGAAAATAATATGGCTTCTCATACTTCCCCATGGTACATCCCTTGCATGTGTCTATCTGTGCAAGAGTACCCTCTGGAAGATCTGCAGAAATTTGTTACATGATCCTCAAAGCACTGCGGTGTATATATATGGCCCAATATTATGTGCCATAACTCACCTGTATCTAGGATCACCACCTTCCTTTATTTAATGCTCAATATTGCACATCCATATACATCAAGTTTTTAGAGGTTCTTCACATTAACCCCAATCTTCTCTACCTATGATATGGATTTGTGTTAGGTCCCTATATTACTAGTATAGTCCCTTATTGTTATTAGTGTAACCCCCTTATTGTTATTATTGTACCCTTGTAACCCCCATTTTGTTATTATTGTGCCCTTAAATTATTATTGTTAGGTCAGCTACGATTACATTGTGGCCCACTAGGATTACATTATGGCCACATGGACTCCTATATATAGAAAGGAGGTTTTGTAAATTGTATCATCCAAGAATTGTTCATTTATGTAATGTATTGGAGGTTGCCCCCTCGAAGTGGCTTATTTCTAAGGCGTTGATATCTCTATTCTTCTATTTTTGGAGCTGGTTACACAACATTTGGTATCAGAGCTTTGGATTCTAGGGTTTCGCTGCTCCAAACAGGTCATCGTGGCATTTTCGCTATAACTTTTTTTCTACGAAGTTTCAGAAGCTGAAATTTTTAGGGTGCGAAGCTGAAATCCTGAGGAAGATTTTCTAAAAATTTTAGAGCTTGGTTCGCAATATTTTCGGAGATATCATCTGTGGAAGTTAGGCCTTTTTTCAAGCTCCTAAACAGGTCATCGTGGCATTTTCGCTATAAAAATTTTTATACGAAGGTTCAGAATCTGAAATTCGTATGGTGCGAAGCTGAAATCCTGAGGAAATTCATCAAAAAATTTCAGAGCTTGGTTCGCAATATTTTTTGAGATATGATCTGTGGAAGGTAGTGCTTTTTCAGGCTCCTGAATTTCATCTCAAAGAGGTGATCGTGGGAAAACTTCAATAACTCTCTCTCTGGGCATTGGATTGAAGTGCCGTAAAAAGTGGTCGCAAGTACACAGACTGAAGTTTCTGGGCTATCAATTTCAGAGACAAAGGACAAAAAAGTGACACGTGGCAAGTCGTACAAGTTCGCTCTACTGAACCAGTCCAGAATTAGGTCATTGTGGGAGATTGGACACAAATTTGTCTTGGAGAATCCAAATCAGGTCAGACCTGTGGCATTCAAAAGAGAATTCAAAGGGCTACTTCAGTGCTGAATTTCAGATATTGAAGATCTGCAATCACAGAGATAATACAATTTCAATATCGAGCTCCTCAAAGCAAGTAAAAGGTGTGTATTTTTTCCGAATTGCATAAGTCTTGTTTGAAGAATCAAGTTGAATTGATTGCAAGGGCCTATTGTAGAATAGATATCAATATTGGAGTCTAAAATGGCCCCTAAAAAGAATTCAACACCCATTAAGCCTTTAGAAGGCTCTACTATGACTCATAAAGACGAAGAATGGCAACATGACATATCAAAATTACAAGAGCAAGTGCAACAAATTTCGCTCTCGCAAAGAGCAACAAAAAATGACATGGAAGTTTTGAAGAAAGGCGTGGAAACTAAGATGGATGGTTTTAAGAAAGGCGTGGAATCTAATATAGATGGCATGGAATCTAAGATAGATGGCATGGAGGCTGGCATGGAATCTAAGATGGATGACATGGAAGCTAAGATAGAAAAACATGAAGAATGATCTAAGCGGACATAAAGGTTTGTAAAATTTGATAAAGAAATATTTCCTAATGGTGAAAAAGATAGTAGAGGAAACTCATGATGAGTGTTTGGTCAATTTAGTGTGTCCTAAATTTCTACATTAATTTTTCAATCCGACATTTGTAAGCTGACGAAGTGTGGCGCACTATATGTGCAAGATAACCTATTTCTTACTTTTTGTCGTTTTTGGTTTTTTTCTTTTTATCTTGGTTGGTTTCCTAATGTGAGATGGAAATTCTAAAAGAAAAGTATGGTTATGATTGTTCAAGGCAATGATGTCCTTTATAATGATTTACCAAACTTCAAACTTCAAAAGGATTTTGAAACATACAATGACAAAATTAAAAGGAAATGAAAATATGCCACTATTCTAGTTAAACAAACAGTGAACTATTGATCATGAAAACCATTACCCTTACTGCTGTCTAAACACAAAAGAAACTGTACTCAAAGAAAATATTGCAAGTAAAGTAAAACTAAAATCAAATTACATCAACTCATATTCTGACCCCTCACCATTAGTCTCGCTATGGCTTTCAGAGGTAATCATAAACAACTTGAGCAATCTGATATCTAATTTGTAGAATAATAAACTAATATCAAATTACACACTCATACTTCAATCCCTCACCATTAGTCTCGCTATGGCTTTCGGAGGTAACTGATAATGACATAAGCAATTTAATATCTATCTTGCAGAAAAGTAAACTAATATCAAACTATACACTCATACTTCAATCCCTCACCATTAGTCTTGCTATGGCTTTCGGAGGTAACTGAAAATGACATGAACAATTTAATATCTAACTTGCAGAAAAGTAAACTAATATCAAACTACACACTCATACTTCAATCCCTCACCATTAGTCCCGTTATGGCTTTCGGAGGTAACTGAAAATGACATGAGCAATTTAATATCTAATCTAACTACTAAAGCAAATGTGCAAGACTAAAATAAACAAAACAGTGCTGGAATTAAACAAAAACTAAGAAAAAGAAATCAGCAGAAGGACAATATTGATTCCATGTCATTAGTCATTATAAAATGATGTGCGAATGCCCGGGCTGCCTATTGTAATCTGGAACAAAACACTGATCAGTTAACAACAATATAAAACATAAAAGATTATGGACAGAAGTAAAATGTAAAGCATGAAAGATTATGGACAAAGATGAAACGTAAATACCATGAAAGATGTAATGTATATACACGTGAATGACTATGGCACAATGAACTTAAAGAAATGAAGCATGAAACTATACAGTAATACACAAAACCTCAGTGTGTGCAGGGGCCCTCTGCACAGACCTCGGGGAGCAGCTTTCAAATACGAATTACGCTTATGAACAGAGTCTTCTCATATATTAAAATGCGGTCATAACAGAGAGATAATGTCACAGCACAATGGCGACACCATTACATTACAGAGCTAAAGAAGATCTAACTATTATACGTATGAGAACACATTATTTATAACAGAGGGAGATATAACTAATTCCCTAAAGTCTGCGCTGATAGAAGACACGTGAACCATCACGTCCAGAGATCTAGCATTATGGCCGCCGTGAGGATTAAATCTATGGAGAGTGGTTGTTGGATTCAGCTTATGGAGCCATTTACAGGTGTTGATATGTCTCCCGTGATTTAGAAACGGCCACGCAAATCTTCACGTGATGAGAAACAGAGTTCTGTCACCGTGGGACTCTTCGGTTGACCACCACTTGGCCACCTTTGACCACAGCCTTCTTAGGTGAATTCGACTGAGCCAATAGGACACGATCCATGTCCATGTCATTTCTAACTTGCCCATGTGGCTCGATTTGCCTGAAGACACCTGCAATATAGACTTTAACAAAATGGCCGCGGAAAGTTGTAGCAGCTGCAGAAAGTGACAAGATTCCGCAGCTTAATGAGCAAAAATATAATTCAAACAGCAGACACAAAACATAGTTAAAAACCATTTTAAATGCTCTTTTACAATTAATATGCAATGATATTGATGACTTAGAAGGTCCAGGTGAATGAAAAAGGTCTAGAAAGGTGTATAAGAAAGATGCAAGTTTGGGACTCAACATACCCCCACTGTGAAGGTGTTACATGTCCTCATGCAACCAAAATTTTGATAATCCTTCTTCAATTCATATGCCTTGACACTTCAGCCAATACATCCAGTCCTCTCCTCCTCTTCCTTGGTGCTGCTAACATCCTGGGCTTCTTCATCAAGCATCTGAATTTGATATTAACCAATGCTCTACTTAACTTCTGGCATTTCTTCTTCAATTTCCTGTTCTTTTTCTGCCATAGTCCCAGATGTAGCATGGTATTTTCATGAATGATCTTGTCCAATTTGCTTTGTTCCTTTAATGCCTCATTTTCATTTTTAATGTGTCTATTTAAAACCTCCAACTCAAAGACTTCTTGTTTCAATGATTGGACTAGATCTTCTTGTGCTGTGTGAGGCTGAGTGGATGAAGTACTGGGACCCGTGGCTGCTTTTTCTAAAGATTCTATATAATCATACACTTCTTGCTGCTTTGGGTCTATCTCAGGTGTCATTTTCATTGGGTTGTCCCCAAAATGCCGTGGAGGAGAATTGTCTTCAAAATCTGGCTGAAAAGGGCTCATGTCAACGTCTGGCTGAGAATGAGATGGACTATGTTCAATGTCTGACTGAGAATGAAATGAACTATGTTCAATGTCTGACTGAGAATGAGATGGACTATGGCCATATGGAGTTTTTTAAGATGTTTCTTCTCCCAAATCAATAAAATGGGGTCCTTTCGTTTGTGTTTTCCTCAACTTCCCTTTAAGCCTGGAACTTCTTCTTACACGCTGTGGACTACTGTCTTTTTGCTTCTGTTTTCCTTTCCCTTTCTTTTTGGCCATAGCTGACTGTTCCTGAAGGTGAACTAGTCTCTCAAACAATATTTGATCGTCTTCTTCTGAAGAAGGGGTTTGATGCATAGCCTCAATGCTTTTTCTCTCTTCAATCTTTTCCTTCTTCCTTTTAGACAGTCTTTCCTCTCTACTGGTTCTTTCAACTGTGTTAGTAGGAGTACTTTGAGTTTCATCATTTTTTCTCTTTCTCCTACTCCTTCTTGATGTACTGCCTTCAGGAATTTCTTGGGGTTCTTCAAAGAAATTTCTAATCAAAAATTGTTCCCATGTGTCCTTTTTCTCTTTTAACTGTTTTTCAATCAAAATTTTCACAAGACCATGGTGATAAAAATGTGGTTCTACGTCCCCTAGATGCTTCTGGACGGTTACAGACATCTTCTTCAAACTGTTTAATAAAAAGTATGGCAGATTGAGGGCCTGGTTGTCTAGGAAATTCATCAACAGTCGGGTATGATACATGTACATTGACCCAAAACGGCCCTCACAGGTGATAAATTTTTGAATGACCAACAGTAAAGTGGCCCACTCTTCTTTCAAAGCATGAACAAGAATTCCCTTTTTAAAAATAGTTACATCCATACCTGGGTTACGTAGGATCACTCTCCAGGCTTCATCACTAATGCTTTTGTTCTTGAACCAGCGTTCACCTTCTTGAGGGAGTTCTGTAGCAGATGCTATGGATGCCTCATTCACCGTAAATTTGAGGTCCCCAATTTCTACTTCCAGACCATTGAAAGACCTTGCAAAAGCTTTTGTCACCTCTTTATGGTAGCCTCTAAACTTTTGGATAAACCGAAGCCACTTTGCCTTTTTCAATATATCTCTGACTTGCGGGTATCCTTCCATGAATTTAGGTCCTTCTGGTTCTGTTCTCAACAACTGACCCATCCTTCTTTTTGCTCTTTAAAACTTTTCTACGTGAGGAGGGTTCAACGGAGGTAAGACGGCTAAATGAGCGGAAATGAGCATGATTTATGGAGGAGACCAGTGACTGCAGGCGGATATCAAAGAATGGGTATACGGAATGTAGCGTAACAGAGAACAAAATGGGGTGAAGTGGAACAGAGAAGGGTTACGTGAGCATGGTAGAAATGCAGCTGTGAGATCAATAGAACAGTAGGAGGAGTATAACGCATCCGACAGTATTTAAAATTGGGTGGCTGCAGAGTAAATGTAAGCACGTTTATGAAACGGCTACAGATTTTATGCGGTTGAAAGAAGCCGTAGTCAAATCAACCACGTTTCATCATCACAGGTGGAGTATCGGAGTATGAGTGAAGATCGGAGGCTTGATTATGGGACCGTTTGAAAATGAATGCAAGGATTGTGGGAGGATCATATAGAGATCGTGGAATGGTTACGGAGTTTGTCAACACAATCATTGCATATAATGGAGCTATGGTTTATAACTATATAAAAATGTGCTTAAATGCCATTTGAAATAAATTTTACTCATACCTTGGAATTCTTTCCATTTTTCATTGGTCTTCAATTAGTTGCTCCTCATTGATATCTTGAATGCCCCATGTCTTCATAATATGTCTTCATACCTGCATTTGATTTCATGATTGTGGAAATAACATCTGGCTGTACATTTTTTTGAAAAACAGAGTGGTAGCTGCAGAATCTGCTTCCGGCTGTGGAAACTGGTGTCAGCTGCGGAAACAGGTGTCAGCTGCGGAAACTGACACAACTATTATTTGGGTGAATGGAAATAGATGGATGATAACTGACTGAATGAAAATGGTCATGAAAGAAAATTTTATTGGTGAAATGAAATGAAATAGATGAAATGAAGTGAAATGAAATGAAGTGGAGTGGAATGAAATGGAGTGGGTTGTCATAAAACTTATGAAATGAGAGAATTTTTTTTTTTTTTTTTTTGGAAAATATAGGGTGTCGGGTGTTCCTGATTTTCACCCTACATTTTCTGTATAAGACTGCCAATCAGTGATTGGTTTTCAGGCTTATACAATTTTTTTTTTTTTTTTTGAAACTGAAAAGAACAAAGGCTAGGCTGGTGGAGAAGAAGGATTCTTCTTCACCAGCCTTATTGCAGAATTATCTTGAAACATTTTGACAAATTCCTCTTTTGAGAGTGGCTTATGATAGATTTTTAATCTGTGGCCATTCACAATAAGAGGAGTTTGAAATTCATCAATGGTCTTGATTCTTACCGCTCCATTGCTAAAGATCTTGTCAATCTCATATGGCCCAAGCCAATGAGTCTGAAATTTTCCTTTAAAATCTTTAAACTTGGAATCAAATAGAAATGCCCAATCTCCTTCTTGAAACTTCTTCTCTTTGATGTATTTTTCATGCCATTTAGCTCTTTGATATTGAACTAGATTAGTTCTTAGAATTGCCTCTTGTCTGATCTCATCTAGCTCATTCAACTGCTCCATTCTATGCCTCATCTAGCTCATTTAACTACTCCATTCTATGCTTTTGGGCTTCTGATAGATCCATCCCCAACTGAACTGCTATCTTGAAGGTCTTGACTTGGAACTCAATGGGGAGCAGGACTTCTTTCCCATAAACAAGTTCATAGGGAGAATGTCTTGTTGTATTTCTCCATGTAGTTCTGTAGGCCCACAAGGCTTCAGGAAGCCTTTCTGCCCAATATCTTCTATGTAGATGAACAGTTTTGGTGATGATACTTTCGAGAAATTTGTTTGTAGACTCCATTTGACCATTTTCTTGCGGATGGTAAGGAGTAGATATTCTGTGCTTGATTTTGTATTCTTCCATCAACTTCTCCACCAAGTTGGATGTGAATTGGCTTCCCTGATCTGTCACAATTTCTCTTGGAACACCAAAGCGAGTAAAAATATCTTCATAAAGAAAATTAACAACTAAATTTTCAGTAGCAGACACTAATGCTTTGGCTTCTACCCATTTAGTAACATAATCAGTACAAACCAATATATACTTCTTTTGCTTAGATGGTGGATTAATAGGTCCAATGAAATCTAAAGCCCATTTTTCAAAGGGTTCAATGAGTACCTGTGGTTGCAATGTCATTTCATTTGAAAGGGTAGGTTTCCCTACTCTTTGGCAACTGTCACATCTTTTGACATATTATTTTGCATCTTTGAAGAGGGAAGGCCAATAATATCCTAAAGAGAGGATTTTATAGGCTGTCCTTTTGTCTGCAAAGTGTCCACCGCATGGTTCATCATGACATGCCTTAAGGATATCATGCATTTCATCTTCCCTGACACATCTTCTGATCACAAGATCTGGCCCTGTTTTAAACAATTCGTTAGAAATCCATGAATATTTTGAACTCTCCTGAATAATTTTTCGTTTTTCACTTGGAAATAAATGTGAAGGCAGTTTCCCTGTAACCAAATAGTTAGCAATATACGCATACCAAGGAGTCTTAATAGTTACTGCAAACAAGTATTCATCAGGAAACTTATCCTCTACAGGAGAATCTTCTTTAGTATTCTGAATCCTAGACAAGAAATCAGCTACTGTATTTTTTTTCCCTGGTCTATCCAACACAGTAATATTGAATTCCTGCAAAAGTAGGAGCCATCTTGTCACTCTACCATTAGTAACAGGTTTGTTCATTAGATATCTAATCGCAGAATGATCAGTATGAATAAAAGTTTCATAGCCTGTTATATAATGTCTAAACTTATTGATTGCATGAACAACAGCTAAAAACTCTTTTTCAGTCACAGTATAGTTCAACTTAGTGGGAGTTAAATTTTTACTGGTATAATAAATGGCATAAGGGACTAAATATTTTTGACCCAACACAGCTCCCAGAGCTGTATCTGAAGCATCTGTAGAAATATGGAAAGGGAGTTTCCAATTTGGTCCTCTCAAGATAGGTGCTTTAGATATTCTTGTTTTCAAAGTTTCAAAGGCTGATTGACAATCAGGATCCCATTTGAATTCACAGTCTTTTGTAAGCAGTTTGAAGAGTGGAGATGCTATTTTAATGAAGTTTTCTATAAATCTTCTATAGTATCCAGTAAATCCTAGAAAACTTCTAACATCTCTTTGACAATTTGGAATAGGCAACTTGGAGATAACTTCAACTTTTGATCTATCAACCTTAATCCCATCTCCTGAAATATGATGCCCCAAAACAATACCTTTAGTAAACATCATAAAGCATTTTTCATGGCTTAATGAAAGGTTTGTTTCTTTACATCTTATAAGGACTTTTTCCAAATTTTCTAATGCCTCTTCAAATGAATTACCATAAGCTGTAAAATCATCCATATAAACCTCTACACAATCATGGATTAGATCAGAAAAAATTCCTAGTACTGCTCTTTGGAATGTTGCGGGTGCATTACATAACCCAAAAGGAAGTACTCGATAGGAAAAATTTCCCCATGGACAGGTGAATGTGGTCTTATCTTGATCTTCAGGTGCTACCTGAATTTGATTATAGCCACTAAAACCATCCAAAAATGAAAAGTACTTTTTACCTGCTAATGTGTCTAATACCTGATCGATAAAAGGAAAAGGAAAGTGATCCTTCAAAGTTGCTCTGTTCAATTCCCTGTAATCAATGCATACCCTCCATTTACCATTCTTTTTAGGTACTATAACCAAAGGAGAAACCCATCGGCTATCTGAAATTGGATAAATGAAGTTTACATTGAGAAGTTTTTGGAGCTCTTCTTTCACTATCTCCCTAAGATTTGAATTCATCCTTCTTTGAGGTTGTCTGATTGGTCTACTGTTTTCCTCAATATAGATGTGATGGATGCAAGTCTTAGGATCAATACCTTTCATGTCGGTATACTCCCATGCAAATGCAGTAGAATGTTTTTTCAAGATTTTGGTTAGTTCTTCTTGTTGTGACTTTTCCAAATGTTTGTTGATATTCAATGTTTTTCCTGGAAAAATCTCAATAGTAGAACTACCAAACTCTTCCATAGAGTAAAGAGACATTTGTCTTGATGATAAATATTCTATGTCGGATTCCAACTGAAATTGTGTGGGGTCATATTCTGAAGATGTCTCAAAATTTTCTAATGTGTTCAGAATTTGACTATCCTCACTGATTTCCGAAATGGTAAAGACGGGTTGTATAGTGTCCTCATCATCAACCCATTCATTGTCTCCTACTTCTGTAATTTCTTTTGCTGGAGGATACAAATTGAATTTCTTTGTCGAATTACCATTAGAAATGTACATATCCCCAGATCTACAACTAATAAAAGCATCAGCTGTGGCTAGCCAAGGTCTTCCTAAGATAAGTGGGTGCCCTCTTAGATTACTCTTGGGAGTCAAAATCATAAAATCTACCGGATATTCCCAAGAATCTAAGGAGACTGAAATATCTTCTAATACACCATCTGGTTTAATAATTGATCGATCTGCAAGTTGCAGTAAAGTAGGTGTAAAAAGAAGGTTATGAAGTTTTAGCTGTTCCATAGTCTGTCTACTCATAATGTTGATAGCAGCCCCTAAGTCAATCAATGTGTTTGGAATTTCTATCCCATTTAAATGTGTCTTGACAATTGGACTTCTTGGATCTACATACTTCTGCATGGTAATTTTTCCCATCATGATATCTGCAATTTTTCCTACCAGGTGGATTCTTCTTGTGTCTTTTAGTTTCCTTCCCGGTCTTTTGAGACTCAACTCCTTTATTGTTTTTGCTAGAATAGGAATCTCTCGAATGGCTTGTAGCAAGGGAATCTTGATACAAACATTCTTTAATTCATCTAGAAAATCATATTTAGGCAACAAGATTTGTTTTTCCACCCCTTTGTCAATTTGTAGTCTTTCAGGAAAAGGAGGTGTAGATGAAGATGCAGGTTGCTCAACTATAGGAGTTGTGGGTGTTAAATTTTCTTTCTCTTTTTGAATGTTTGAGTTTTGAAGAGATGTTTCCTCAGAACCCTTATTGGCTTTAAGAGAGTCCTCCTCAGAGGTATCTTGCTCTTGGAAATCTATAGAAGGTTTTTCTAAAACTCTACCAGACCTGAGTTGTACATCATTGAGAGGAACAATCATATAGGTAGGAAATTGTTGTCCTTCTATCATGTAAGTATTCTGAGGATTTTTATTGTTAGGATTTGGCAATGGCTGAGCTGGAAGTTGATTTGTATTTTTTTGGTATGGGAGCATGAGTTGAGGATTTGGATTTTTTTGAGAAGGTTGTTGTTGTGGAAATGGCAATGAAAGTTGTGGATTTGTGTTTGGAAGTTGTGGAGCTTGTTGATTTTGAAAATATGGAGGATATTGATAAAATTGAGCAAATCTCCCATAAGGATTTTGCATCCCTTGTACCCATGGCTGATATGAATTCCGATGTTGGGGCCAAGGTTGTTGCCAAGGATTCCAATTTGGTGGGGTTTAAAGATTCATAGGGTTATTAAACCCTTGAGATTGTTGTCCCTGCCAAGGTCTCCTTGCGACAAAACAGAGAGATTCTACTGAATTTGGATCTTCTTGAAAAACAGCTTTGAGTCCAGGAATGGAAGGACAATCCTTGATCTCATGATTCTCTGAGCAAATTATACATGTTTCTACAACTTTTGCATCCAAGGGACATTCCCTTAAAGCATGTTTCTTCCTACATTTCGGACAAAAGATGGCTAGAGCATCAGTTTCTGCTTTCTGCTTGTTTTGAATTTTAAGGGTGTCTAGTTGTTCACTAAGGCTCCCTAAGATATCATTTTTGAATTCATCAAGCATATTGCCAATCTCTGCCCTACTTACTGATCCAGTTGCAGATTTGTTTGCCCTGATAAGAGAAGGATCTCTAGGCCCTTTTCTCGTTTTAGATTTTCCCCTTGAGAGATGGACACATAGTTCTGTTATGTCACGAAGTGGAAGTTGAGAAATGTCTCCTTTCCCCATCATGTTTAAAATATCTATCCATTCATCTCTAATGGATTTTAATATGAGGGCTTTCAAAGTTTCATCATCTAAGTTTCTCATATTTTCTCTTTTTAAGTTGTATTGAAATCTTTCAAGTAAATCTTCCAAATTTTCATCTTCTTTTTGCATCATTTTTAATACCTCATCCTTGTGATTGGTGGGCATACAATAGTCCAAGTATCTATCCAAAAATGTTTGTTTCATATCATTCCAAGTCCTAATAGATTGGGTGGCTAATCCCATGAACCATTTCAAAGAGGATCCCTTCAATGTTGAAGGAAATAGTTTGAGTTTTTGAGAATCTTCCATATAGTCATAGGTTCGGCACACGACTTCAAACTCAAAAAGAAATGTTTCAGGATCCTCACTTCGCAATCCATAAAAGTTGGGGAGGACAGATGGTGAGATGTTTTTCATCGTTGTATGAGTTTCCTCATCAACTATAGGGAATCCAAACAATTTGTCTCCTTCCCTATTTCTTCCATTATTACCTTCACCATTGTTGTCTCCATTGTTTCCCCCTCCTCTACCTCTACCTCTACCTCCAAATTCATCTATTATTTCCTCTGCCATGATAGTTTCTTTAGAGTCCTAAAAGTCCTCTGGTTCTTCTATCAAGGGAGGATGAGAGGGAGTCTCTTCCTTTTCTTCTTCAGGTGATTCTACTTCTTTGATTACAATATACTCTCCTGTAGAAGTAAAGAAAGGATCCTTTTCTAAATGAGATTTAGTAGGTGGTATAGGAGAATCCTCTAATTCAGCTGCTCCTTGTATTCCAAAAATCTTAAGGCTAGGGGTAGATGGTGGTGAATCTTGTCTATGCCTTGAAGAAGATGGAGTTGTGAAAATCAAACTCTTGGCTCTAGCTATAAACCTTCCCCTAGAATCTCTTGCTCTATGCATGTAATTTTTTTTTTTTTTTTTAAGTTGGGCTAATAATTCTCTTTCTGATCTTCCAGGTCACACTAGGTGCAAGAAGAGAGCATACTTAAGAAATTACTGAACCAATAACTCTCTTTTCTGATCCTCCAGATCACACTAGGTGCAAGAGGAGAGCATACTTCAAGAAGTTATCAAGCTTTCCCTTCTTTTTATTATTTTGTTTTTTTTTTTTAAGAAATTGGCTGCCTAGTTACACTTCCCCGGCAACGACGCCAAAATGTTTGGTCAATTTAGTGTGTCCTAAATTGCTACATTAATTTGTCAATCTGGGATTCGTAAGCTGACGAAGTGTGGCACACTATATGTGCAAGATAACCTATCTCTTACCTTTTGTCGTTTTTGGTTTTTTTTTTTTTTTTTTTATCTTGGTTGGTTTCCTAATGTGAGATGGAAATTCTAAAAGGCAAGTATGGTTATGATTGTTCAAGGCAATGATGTCCTTTATAATGATTTACCAAACTTCAAACTTCAAAAGGAATTTGAAACATACAATGACAAAATTAAAAGGAAATGAAAATGTGCCACTATTCTAGTTAAACAAACAGTGAACTATTGATCATGAAAACCATTACCCTTGCTGTTGTCTAAACACAAAAGAAACTGTACTCAAAGAAAAGATTGCAAGTAAAGTAAAACTAAAATCAAATTACATCAACTCATATTCTGACCCCTCACCATTAGTCTCGCTATGGCTTTTGGAGGTAATCATAAACAACTTGAGCAATCTGATATCTAATTTGCAGAAAAATAAACTAATATCAAATTACACACTCATACTTCAATCCCTCACCATTAGTCTCGCTATGGATTTCGGAGGTAACTGATAATGACATGAGAAATTTAATATCTATCTTGCAGAAAAGTAAACTAATATCAACATATACACTCATACTTCAATCCCTCACCATTAGTCTCACTATGGCTTTCAAAGGTAACTGAAAATGACATGAACAGTTTAATATCTAACTTGCATAAAAGTAAACTAATATCAAACTACACACTCATACTTCAATCCCTCACCATTAGTCTCACTATGGCTTTCGGAGGTAACTGAAAATGACATGAGCAATTTAATATCTAATCTAACTACTAAAGCAAATGTGCAAGACTGAAATAAACAAAACAGTGCTGGAATTAAACAAAAACTAAGAAAATTAAATTAGCAGAAGGACAATATTGATTCCATGTCATTAGTCATTATAAAAAGATGTGCAAATGCCCGGGCTACCTATTGTAATCTGAAACAAGAACACTGATTAGTTAACAACAACATAGAACATAAAATATTATGGACAGAAGTAAAATGTAAAACATGAAAGATTATGGACAGAGATGAAACGTAAATACCATGAAAGATGTAATGTATATACACGTGAATGACTATGGCACAATGAAATTAAAGAAAGGAAACATGAAACTATACAGTAATACACAAAACCTCAGCGTGTGCAGGGGCCCTCTGCACAGACCTCGGGGAGCAGCTTTCAATACGAATTACGCTTATGAACAGAGTCTTCTCATATATTAAAATGCGGTCATAACAGAGAAATAATGTTACAGCACAATGGCGACGCAATTACATTACAGAGCTAACTATTATGCATATGAGAACACATTATTTATAACTGAAGGTGATATAACTAATTCCCTAAAGTCTGCGCTAATAGAAGACACGTGAACCATCACGTCCAGAGATCTAGGATTATGGCCGCCGTGAGGATTAAATCTATGGAGAGTGGCTGTTGGATTCGGCTTATGGAGCCATTTACAGGTGTTGATATGTCTCCCATGATTTAGAAATGGCCACGCAAATCTCCATGTGATGAGAAACAGAGTTCTGTCACCGTGGGACTCTTCGGTTGACCACCACTTGGCCACCTTTGACCACAGCCTTCTTAGGTGAATTTGACTGAGCCAATAGGACACGATCCATGTCCACGTCATTTCTAACTTGCCCATGTGGCTTGATTTTCCTGAAGACACCTGCAATATAGACTTTAACAAAATGGCTGCGGAAAGTTGCAGTAGCTGCGGAAAGTGGCAAGATTCCGCAGCTAAATGAGCAAAAATCTAAATCAAACAGCAGACACAAAACATAGTTAAAAACCATTTTAGATGCTCTTTTACAATTAATATGCAATGATATTGATGACTTAGAAGGTCCAGGTGAATGAAAAATGTCTAGAAAGGTGTATAAGAAAGATGCAGATTTGAGACTCAACACCAGTCAAGATGCTCGGATTGTGGATAGGGCTCAATTTGAAAATTAGTCTATGCCAAGCCCTTCAACACACATGGCTTCTGATGATGGCCACTTGACTCTTGGTCCTAAGGGAGGTCTTGGCAAGGGAATAAGAGGGAGGGTTCAACCTATGCCATATGCTAAGAGTGCTCTAGCAGATATTCCACCATTCACATCCTAAGTAATAGACGAACAGGTGCAGGTCCGATTTCAGGTTGCACTTCTGACCGGATGTCAATTGGTATGAGAGATGAAATTTTGACAAGGACTTATGCTGCATAAAAGCCTTTATTTTCAAAATCATGTGTCTAGGAAATAATTTTTTTGGATAATGGCATAAGAGAGTTTAAGAATTTATGCTCATCAGGTGATAGAGGTGGGAAGACTGCAAATGCTGAATTTCAACTGTAAGAGCATTCTTCTCAAAGAACTTTGAGTTCACAACTCATTGAGATTCAACTTAGGAAAAAGGCTGAAATGGAAATCAAAGAATATTACAGGTGACTTCCTTTACAAAGCTTCCTTTCATTTTCATTATGTCTTTTAGAGAAGTCGACAAGTTTCCCCGACTTTTTCTTAATTTTGCATGACATACCATCCAATGTGAGAGATTTGAAGGAGGAAATTTTTTGTGTAGATGAACTTAAAGCACCATTGTTCCATTCAACTATGGTTTCAATTTGGATATTAGATTCTTTTTTCAGGAAAGATGTTGAAATTGATCTTATGGGGAATCTACTTAGACATTGATGCAATTCTGAGCCTTTCTTTCTAAACAAGGACAACTTATTGAAGGGTAATGAAATTTTGTGTTTTTTCTTATTCAAGTTTGAATTTATTTAAGGACTGATACAATCTATGGTCATTTGCGATTATGAATTATACTCATATATAATTTTGATGTTTCTAGGTTGGAGACTGTACTATTTTCATTGGAGGATGCTACTGTTGATGCGCCAAAGGCTCTTGAGTTCCTTGGTCATGTAAGGTCAAAATCCACTCAGATGATTCCATGTCATTAGAACAATTTTGCATCCTTCCTTGGAAACAAATCCATTACGGAATAGGAGTTTCCCAAGAATGAATTTATATCATGAAACCAAAAAAAATACAAGCAATGTTAGTTTGTATTTCCAAGGCATATGATAGAGAAAATTGGCTTTATTTATGGCTACTCATCCATATGGGGTTCAATGTGTAATTGGTTACCTAGATAATGAATTGTCTTTCCTCAAAATATTTGCAATTCTAATTAATGGCTCAACCTATTCTTCTCTCATGCCTATAAGAGAGATGGGTAGCTATGACTAATGGCTCCTCTGCCATTTTTTACTGTAGAGTAGGTGGTCTCAACAAAGTTATAACAGAGTCAAAAAGAACTATAAGCTTTACAACTATACAGATAGGATTTTCCCTAAACTTGACATATTTACTCTTTGTTGAATCTGTTTTGTTTTTGGGTGATATGACCAAGGTAGATGCAATTATGCTGAAGGACCTCACCCTTGAAGAACTGGAATTCCTACCTTAAAAACTACCAACAACTGAGGAGCTGCAAGAATGAACACCATATTTGATTTGAACCTAAATAGTCTCATTATCTCCGAGTCTTTCCCTAATCACAATGACCAGTAGATTCTCCTCCTGGATTATTTCTCTCATTCTATTTATTAGTAAAATCCACAAAATGTATCCCTACATTTGAATCTTGGGAAAAAAACATATAATTGTTATCATTTAAATTATCCATATCTCTTGGAGCCCAAAAATCCATTTGATTTGGATAAGCTTTATTTATAACCTCAAAATAAACCCTATTATAAGTTGAAGGACCATTATGTCCTCTTGAGTCTTGACAAAGTATGATGGAATGAAATTGGGTGAAGACCAGATCCAGGTTTACCATGTCAGAACCTAGGTTCATTGAGATGACGAACTTGGTTTGAAGATATCCACCATACAAACTAGGACCACCCATTCTTATCGTTTCCATCTCTCTTTCATCATCAAGATTAACATATTGAGGACTTACAACCCGTGGAGGCCCATGGTATTCATTTCAATGTAATTTATTAGAAGACATGCCATGTCTTATTATGAGATTTACCACATCCAAAAATGGCATCATTCACATCATTTTGAAGAAGTCTATAAATTAGGTCAACGTATTTTTTTTCACATTTACGACTTCCCTCACATTTGTTGGTTCTTGAAGCTCGAGCACTTTCATAAAAAAAATAGGCAAAGTCAAACAACAAAAATGGTCCACTCTCTTTTCATTTTCTAATATTATAATGAAGTTTTATTAGAGACACTTTTTGTTTGTTTGTTTTGGTTAGAAAATGGTTTGTTCTTGGTTTTATGCGACGTTCAATTTATCATATGTAACATGTTGAGAAATGGGAAAGAATAATGTTTGAAATTTATCTTGCAAAAATTGATGCTAATGAAAGGATACATAGTTTAACCAAGCTACAATTCACTTTGGTAAAGGTGAAGGAACATCTTAAAAAACTGCTTAAGAATACACCATATACAAATTTTGACCATAAGCAATATATGCATTTTTCTTTTGTAGATATGTTCTTTTTTCTACCCAAGGTATTAGAACAAGAAAAAATTGATATTGTAGAAATTGTTTGAGGACGTCATTGAGGTCTATTTTTCTGATGTCCTATTTGATTGATACTTTCTCATGTCAGGAAGGCTTTAAATATAAATTAATATGTTCATGAAACAAATTAGACTCAAATTTTATAGATATAAAATATAAAAACAAATGTCGATGTCTTTGTTTGATTGTTACTTGACTCTGTTGTGGGTAGGTTACAGGAAATGTGATTGGATAAAGGATGGGGAGATTATGCATATCACGTCTTGGATATGGTTCATTCGCTATTAGAGATCACTTAGACACCTAAGCCATCTACTTTGGAAATGTTTCTAGTAGGAATTCCTATGGTTTTTAATGTTGTGATTATTTCACCTCATGGTTATTATTTTGGGCAAGCAAATGCTTTAAGAATACTAGACACAACATCGGTGGACAGGTAAACAAATTTTTTATAATTTCATTTTCCATTCCATGATATCCTCTCATTATTGTTTGATTGTATTTTGGACGTTTCTTTTGATTTTTTTGTCTTTTAACTATGAAATTGAAAATACTTAGTACCATGTCTATTTAAACAACAACCAAAGATTGAAGATGAAGTTAGTATTACACTATATTGATTGGAATCATTATAGCTATTTTTTGTTAAAATATTTTCATGACTATCATAAAAAGTTACTTCATGTTGTTATTTGAGTACATGTTGTTTATATACTTGACTAAGTTCATGCATTAGAAAATGAAATGTTGTTGTGAATAAAACGACAAGGATTAAACATCACACCTCTGATTATTTGTTTTCACAAGTTATCTACAGCTTGAGCATTTTAGCATATAACTTAGTTAACATGATTGTTCCTAAGCTTTCTTTGAAAGTTGAATACTAAGTCACTAAGGTGTTCTTTTCTATATATGGTGATATTTTATTTGCTTTGTTTATACAGGTTATCTGGCCACATTATAGTGGAAATTATCGCCCTAATGAAGAAAATTTGTTCGAGTTTCTTACTTGTATGGGGAAAAATGGCTTTGGCATTGTTGATGTTGAGGTATATGTCATATAAATTATTTATAGTCTAATTTAGTTTATATTCTAGTGTTCATTGTCTTTCATGTTTTACACTCTGCATTGTATCTTCTTTTGTTTTCAGAAAACGAACTCAGTATTGATGGTAAGAAGCATGACTTGAAAAGAAGGGAGCAATAACATTGGAGCGATAAATGCAAAAAGAGAGAGAGGAGAACTTATCTCATGATATGCTTAGAGCCAATATCCCACATAAGACACACATATAAATACTGATGGTAAAGTCTTTAGAGTTGGTGAATTCATCTGCAATGCCTTGAAAACACAATGATAATGTTTTGAAGTGATGAAACACCATTTCATATGTAAATTGTAGTCCAACCAATATTAAGTTGGAAAATCATATTGTAATATTTTAAAATTTCATATCATATAATTTATGCGTTGAAATTATTTATAGTTGCATTTGATATTGTTTAGTATTGTAATTAAAATATGCGACTTTGTGTTTTCATATTAGATGAACATGCACATTGTATGACATTTTTTAAATCATACAAATTAATTTATGTTGATTAATAATGAACACAAAATCAATTTAAAACTACTAAATTAGTAGTTTATACTAATTAATGATTAACATAAATAAAATGAATATACGACTAAATTAGTCATTTATAATGACTATTAATGAAAGTAAATGAAATGAATATAAACTACTAAATTAGTCATTTATATAATGAATAAATGACTACTGCAAATGATAAATTTGTGACTATAAATGATGACAAAATTTTTCATATATACGACTACTAGTAACTAATTTACAATATCTTATAACGCAACTAAAATTTAGTCATATTTCTTCAGTCATTAATTGGTTTCAAACGATGACTAAAATTTGCATATATATGACTATTAGTAGCTAATTTACAGTATCTTATAACACGACCAACATTTTGGTCATATTTCTTTGGTCATTAATTGGTTTTCTCGGGTGATCATATAGTAATATATTTTGTTATATATTTGGTCATTAATTGTGACAATTAATGACTAAATCAATGATTAAATCAATGACCAAATTAATGATCAAATCAATGAATAAATTAATGACTAAATCAATGACTAAATTAATGATCAAATTAATGACCAAATATACAACTAGACAACAAAATTGAGATAACCAATTAATGACTAAGCTAAAAACGACCAAAATTTGGTCGCGTTATAAGATACTGTAAACTAGCTACTATTGGTCACCGACCAAAAAATAGTCTTTTATATGCAAATTTTAGTCATTTTTTTAGTAACTAATTAGCCATTTTGTACTAGTGATACTTTGTTGGAATCATGATTGTCATTAGACCAAAACCCACAGGCATTAGTCTCTACTACAATCGCCAGAGTTAGGATCCACGAGAAGTGGTTAGTCCATGTCGCGAAACACACAGGGAGCGTTGAACCCAATGTTCAACAATCTCCCCCCCAACGCGAGCTGGGTGAGTTTTGAACTCTAGAACTGTCGCTCTGATACCACTTCTTGGAGTCACTATTGCCATTAGACCAAAACCCATAGACGTTAGTCTCTGCTACAATAGCCAGAGTTAGGATCCACAAGAGGCGGTTAGTTCATGTCGCGAAACACACAGAGAGCATTGAACCCAATGTCCAACATACTTTTATCACTTTTTAGAGCTCTGTAAAAATAAAAAAAAAGTGGAACCTTGGAGTTATCTTTTAAGCCCTTTTTAGACTCTTGAAACATGAAAATATCGTCGAGTACTGGACTATTAGAACTTATTAAAGTAAATTAATAGTCGTCCATTCATTATAAGTTTACCCATTTTTCGGATTGAACTGGACTAATTACGAAAAAGGTATACGTTGACTAATCATGGTCAATACAGTTCTCTCCTGCATTATTTTATCCTTTTTCGATCCTGAGAGTCTAAATTTACGAAAAAGAAAAACCATGGAGTTTACTTATGTTTTTCTGCTGACTCCCTAAAACTGAAAAACACCGAGTTATTCCTATACTGGACTCATGAAAATTTAACAATAAAGGACCTATTGATTACAACAGAACCAAACCACTCATTCTTAGGGTTCAATTTTAATACTAAGATGGACTCATCTGAAGGATGAGCTTACAAAAACAAGCAAATGCTATCCTCCTCAACCTTGAGAAAAACAAAGAGGTACTTTCCAGTAATGGTGGGGGAAAAAGAGAGAAAAATAATCTAGTTGTCATCCTTATTTAGAAAACGGCATGCCACTCTTGAACACGAAACTTTGTCACACTTGTACCTGGGTTGGGAAATCCTTTGTCTAATATTTAATCGAACCACATTGAAAGACTTCAGCCGGTTTTTGGGTATTAGCTTTAGGTCAAATGCTTCCAAGCCATCTATAGTGTCGTTATGTGTTCAAGAGAAAGTTCAATAAATCATTCGTTGCAAACATTTGTTTCCATTCATTTTGACCATCCCTAAGTCAGTCTTTGAAAAATATTTCTTCAAAACTTGATCTAATGGTTTCGTGTCGTAGGCTTTTCTGCAATGGATCACATTCTATCGACATCAGCTCATTATCTAGAAATTTGATCTAGAATCCTATCAGTGCCTTGGGTTTTGCATGCCCTAAAGGTAGGTTTATCGCATTCGACAATAAGTTGCATCATTGAACTTTTATCGAACGATTCTATGAGTGTTCGACTGCAAATCATTCATTCACACTTCATAGATTGTATTAGAGTACTTTGAGAGCCATTGTCATTATTGGTGGTTTCTCTCAGACTTGTTAACGGTTCACATCATTGAATGGTAATCAAGTGGTTTCTACCATGTTCGACTTCGACACAATCAATTGCATGGATAGATTCGTACTAGTTCAGAAAGCAGAAATCAAGAGCTTGGATCTAGTTTCCACCATCCAGGCTGCGAGGAGTTTTATTATTCATGATACAATAGAATACTTATAACAGATGGTTGCGTCCATACTGTGTCTACTTTTGATGTAATATTGAAACCATATATGTACCAAAACATTTAGTTAGTTTTGATTTGAGTATGGGAATGCCTACCTCAACGATGGTATACATATATGCATTGAATGTTTTTACAGTTTTTCGATCGGTGTCTCCAATCCAATCCTCGGAATGATAAAGCACTTCACTTTTCAGAATAACCTCAGACTTCGCACTTTAGGGGGGGAATTTGTTACACGTCATTTTTTTACCATCACATTTGACTGTTCATATGGGTCTATCACCATCCATATCATGTTCCCTTAGAGGTCAAAAACACTAATATTCCTAAATCAAGTCTTGAAATTGGAGAAAAGCTCTGTAAAACCCTTAAGCAGTTTTTCTAGCCTTTCCCTGTGCATGCGCTGATGTTCTGTCCATAAACTATGGTGACTCCCCCACACATTAGGGAAATTTTGAGGTCTAAAATGGGCCTCCTAAGGAAATTATAAAATAATAGTGGAAATAATAAAATAATATTTGATGACATCATCAAATTTTAGAGGGAAAAAAAGAAAAAAACTACTTTTTCGACTCATATTTTCAACTTATCTCCTAAAGTTTTTACTCAAATTTTGAGTGAGAGTACTCATTGGATGCAAAATTTAATTTCTCATCCAAGGAGTACCCATGTTTCATACTTTAAATGGACCATGCTACACGAAAAATGAAAAATACATGAAAAACGTGATTGCAATCACGTTTTTTCATGTATTTCACATTTTTCATGTAGTAAGGTTCATAAAAAGTACAAAATATAGGTACTCCTTAGATGAGGAATTAAATTTTGCATCCAACGAGTACTCTCGCTCGAAATTTGAGTAAAAACTTTGGGAGATAAGTTTAAAATACGAGTTGAAAAAGTAGTTTTATTATTTTATTATTTTTTAGTCTTTTTACCCTTTTACTTAAAAAATGGTGAATCATCCCCCATGGTTGACATCATCATCTTGAATCCTATTGGTTCTTATAAAGTTTATTTTGGTTGTACATTTTTCTTAGGAGGCCCATTTTAGACCTCAAAATTCCCCTAATGATTTTTCCACTATAACCTGCGCACCCCCGTGAAAAACAAATAAAAAAAAGTAAATTCTAAAAGCATGGTTGGTCAAATATTCTCCCAACTGGAAGCTTCTAGAGTCGTAATCAGTTTGAGATTTATTCCTCCACTCATGAAGCTTATCCCTTGGTCCATGGAGCTCAAATCCCTTCATGAGAGGAATCCATCCCCCTCTTCATGGAACTGAAACTACCTCCATTTCCCTATAAATTGAGCTCAAGTTTCAGGTTGAAGGGTACACATATGTAGATACCGATGTAATTAGAGACTAATCTATACAGTTTCTAAGCTGAAGAGAGTTCATAAGAGAGCACACTTTCTACACTAGTGAGTTGTTATTGGCATAAGAATGATCACACCCTTCTGTCTATAACTCCATGCTGGTATTCAGAGAGGAAGGCTTATTAGACTAAAGGAGAACGATTGTTCAGGACCCCGGGAGAAATATGTACAATATTAAGGCATCAGATTGTAATATTACTCTTTCTATTCAAGATAATACAAATGGATCTCTTTTTCTCATTGCTTTGTATCTATGCTTATTGCAATAATGTCAATACTTATACTCCTTGATCACTAAGTTAGATTAGTATTTTTTATTATTATATATTGCAGATGCTTTGATTATATGTCTTGTCTTTGATTGCAGGTTCTACTCATTAGGGAATTTCTTTGGAGCGACGGGACAAAGGCTTGCATCAAACATTTGGATTTAAAGGTGGGGGCATGCCCTCTCTACTTTACTATTATAATAATCTTGAAATGCAATTAATCTAGAGGAAAAGATTTTCAAATGGATCTTTGTTTCTAGTTACTCGCTGAAGTACTAGGGAGACTGCTCTTGTTCGCAAGAGGTATTAATCCACGTAACAATAAGTATGTCTAAAGTTGTGATGAATGTCAAAAGGCTGTTGGGAGAATTTTTTAATGTATTTCCTTTGCATCCTATCATTCATGATTTCCCTTTTCTAAATGAGGACTGGATTTTATTGGCCTTATCATCCCACCTTCATTTGTTGGTCACATTTCCATTATAACTGGTATGGATTATTTTACAAAATGGACAGAGGAAGTTACCCTGAAAAGTGCCATAGATGAAAAAGTGATTGAATTCCTTGAAAGAAATATAATTTCCAGGTTTGGTTTACTGTTGTAAATTATTTCAGATAATGGGCTATCCTTTATTTATGCTAAGTTAATTTAGTTTTGCACTAAATATTAGATTAAGCATTCTACTTCCTCTACCTATTAACTGCAACATAATGGGTAGGCTGAGTCAACTAATAAAAATTTGATTAAAATCCTCAAGAAATTCATCAACGACAAGCCAAGAAATTGGAATTCTCTTTTAAATTACGCCTATGGGCAGACATATCTAGCACAAGCTATAGCAATAAATTATCTTTGTTTCAACTTTTTTATGGTCAATAAGTTTCCATTCCTATCGAACTTGAATTAAATTCTCTATGTTTGGAATTGCAAGCATAAGAGTTGAGCTATATTTATGTTCCACAAAGAGTTTTTGCTCTCTTCTCTTTGGAAGAGCAAATGAATTATTAACCAAATAATCTAAAACATAGACAACAAAATCCTAATAAATATTTTGATAAAAAGTCTAAAGGTGTTAGCTTTCAAGTTGGATGGAAAGTCCTATTATAGGACTCTTCCCATGCAGAAAAAGGGGAGCACTCAAAGTTTCATAAATTTTGTGGATGGGACCTTTCAAAATTGCGACCATAGTTGTTTCAAAATCCTATTTTATTAAATATGAGAATGATCACTTGTTCTCTTACACCACCAATGGTAACACCTCAAGGATTATGTTAGTGTAAAAAAATGATGATATATCTGTTTCATCATCTTTTTTGTACATATTGTTTTTATTTCTTTTGAACTTTCTGCTTCTGTTGTCTTTAAGTTTTCTTTTAGCATTGTTTGGTTTCTTCGTTTCTTTTGTTTTTAATATTTTATTTTATTTGGTCTACCAGTTATTGTTTTTACCCCTTAAATTTGGGTTGTTTATGATAATATTAATAGAAGTTGCATAGTTCTGTAAATTTTGTACTATTAACTTCTTATCAACTATATCTATTATATAGGAGGAAAGAGTAATGAATATATATTGACTAAACTTGGATTTTCCTCACCATCTTTTCTAATAAAAAACATAACTGGTAATGTTGTGTCCTATCTTCTTACATCCAGCCATGCTTCCTACCCCTATATGAAAACATTCCTACCCTCTCACTACTTCAAGCTCTATGATCCCATAAATTCTAAGTTATGGTTTGTATACACAACCCTCCTTGTGGGGTCACCAGAAGATGTTGAGCCACTCACATAAAAAAATTGTGCAAACCATTGTGACTTTATGATGATTTCTCCTCCTAAAAATACTCAAAATAATGCACCTTAAAAAATTAAAATTCTGAATCTTAATTAGGTGGGGTCCCCCAGAGATATAACTAGAAATCACATGATATAATTACACAAATCTTAACGCGTGATGCTGTAGGAAATCATGCATTGTCATACATGGGTTTTTTTACAGTGTATACATGATTTGAAAATTTTATTATTCTGGCAGTATTGATATGCTTATGAGCTTGGAAACTACAACATCATTGTCACCATATCGTCTTAATTATAATTTTTTGGAAGTTTCCTAATTAAGCTAACAATCTTTATGATTTCATTGCACCTTAGAACATGGATACATTGAAATGTTTGAGTATTAAGTATACAAATATATACATGTTTATATTTAACCATAAAAACTATATTTGATCAAATCTTAATTTATAACCATGTGATCTGAAAGGAGTGTATTAGTTTTGTTGTGCTAAGTTTCCTTTAAGTAATATAAACATGTACAATTTTTCTCCATTTGTTTGCTTAAGGAATGAGTGTTTTAACCATGAAACATAGGTGAATTAGTGAACTTTAAGCATGAAAATAAGCCTTAAAAACACTAAAAAATAGTGTATAACAGAGAAATACAATCACACATAAGTTTTACATAGTAGGCATGATGAAGCAGTTCACCCCTCTTGGGCTACATCTGCTGGTCCAGCTCCCAATGGAATGTCCCTCTTTGTCATTATGCTCAAAATTGTATATTACATGTGTTTACAGGCCTCTAATGGCCGTTTTGAAGCCTCTAATGGTTGTTTACAGGCCTCTAATGGCTCCAAAATGCTCAAATTAGTCTAGATAGAATCTTTTTTCACCAAAAAATGGTCGAAAATTGACCTCCCAATGCATTTTACCCAATGAAAGCTAGAAAAGCTCCACGAAAAGTGGAGACATGCACTTAACTGGAGTTAAATTTAATGAAAACCCTAAATATAGGGTCGACACTATAGTCTTCACCGGATAAGCCATTAAGTTTAAAGTCAAGTGGGTTGGGTTGTCACATGTCGACCCCTTGTCGTCTGCGTTGTTACCGTTAGGATAAACCCGCAGGTGGCATTAGAACCTAGAGTGATAATGGTTCCAAAAACCGCTTCCGAAACCATTGCGGTAACAATCTCCATTCCGCACATGTGGTGGATTTAACGTTAATGCTACGAGTCGACGGTTTTATAACTGTCAGAATAAAACTTGGAGTAAACCCCATGGATAACATGTGATCGCATTCATTGACCATCGATGGTTAAGGTTAGTGCTGCAGTTTGATATAACATTTGCTGTCAAGTTGGAACATCATGTGACCGCAACCATGGGGCTGCCAGTGGGTTGGGACCACTGGCGGTCCCCTCCCCCAACCTCCAAATCATAACACAATATAATAATGTGGAGGCCCTATAGGGTAAGAAACACATCGTAGGAGGACTGGTCGGAGGTCTTTGCGGCAGGCAGGAGGTTGCGGGGTCGACCCCCGCCGACTCTACCAAAATTTATCAACAATAAAAAAAAATCTTTGTACCACTAAAATCAACGGCCCACAACATGCCACGTGCCAAAATCCTATTGGTTGTGAGAAAAGGGAATATTCCATAGAATATGCCTGCTGACTGTACCTGCATGTTGACTGGGCATCCAGTCACAAAATTTTTGATGTTTGAGAAAACAGACAGAACGCGATATCTTCCTCATACGAGATCGGTTTTTCGAACCGTTTACGATGCGAGAATCGCAATGACTAGACCTTTCCAGTCGCTCAGGTTCAATCCTATTTTGAGAACTTTAAATTTTGAGCATAACACACGATCTCTTGATCAAACCTACCATTGGGAAGCTTTTGGACCCCAAAAGACTTTAATCACCTCTTCAAAAGATGAGGGTCCAACTCCCTCACCTTTTCCACTTCCATCCATATTGCCTTGGTTTGCTGCCCTTGAGCCCAATTCGAAGATAATCGACACTTCCCCTCTTCGAAGTGTGTGTCCTCCTGTCGGGGATGGCATCCTCCTCGAGCTCGTCCAGAAATTCTGGTGAGAAATATTCTATAGATGGAAGTTAAATATCACTCCCTTGATCATCAATCAAAGGAGGCTCATACAAACGTAAAATCTCCACATTGACAATGGAATACATTTGCATATATGAAGGCAAGTCAAGTTGAAATGGATTATTACCAACTTGTTTAATGATCTTGAATAAACCATAACGAATAGCCTTGAGTTTTTTACCTTCTCCTTGCATCATTTCTTTGTTTATGTGAAACCATACTTCATCTCCTTCTTGAAACTTTTGATCAACTCTATGTTTTTCATGCCTCTCCTTGTACTTGCTTTGACTCTTCTCAAGCTGTTCTTGAACTTGTTGATGAATAATCTGATTTTTCTCAATGAATTTTCGAGCCTTGTCAATATCACTATGCCCATCAATTGCAACATCCTTCTCAAAGATGAAGTCTAATGGTGATTTCGACAAATACCCAAATCAGGCTTCAAAAGGTGAAGTATTTGTAGAAGAGTGCTTGGCCCAATTGTAAGCGTGATGAATGTAATGCAGTTGTTCATCCCACAACTTGGGATGTTTGTTGTAATATCCTCTCAATAGATGCACAACAGTTCTGTTCACCACCTCGGTTTGGCCATCACTTTGCGGATGGAAAGCAATACTATTTTTCAACTTTGTGTCCATCATCTTCAAAATATTGGACCAAAAATTCCCAACGAACCTGGAATCCCTGTCACTAAAAATAGAAGTTGGAAAATCAAAATGAACCCATACGTGTTGAAAATAAAGTTCAACAGTAATGATTTTCTTACATGGCATAAGTATACACATTTTACTGAATCTATCCACAACTACATAAAGATAATCATGTTGTTTTTTTGACATAGGTAGACCTCCAACAAAGTCCAGGGAGACACTCTCCCATGGCTTTGATGGTACCAGTAGTGGTGTGTACAACCCAAGCTTCCTATTTCTAGGCTTTCTTGTTGCACACATAGAGCATCCTCTTATAAAATGTGACACACTCTCTATCATGTGAGGCCAATAACAATACCTCTGTAGATGTGCCACTGTTTTGCTTACCCCAAAATGTCCAACAATAAGAGACGAATGAGCCTATCTCGTGACACTAAGTCTCTCTCCTTGTGGTATACATAGCTTGCCCAAATGAAACAACAAATTGTTATGCATGTTATAATCATTTTCCTCAATTTGATTCCCTTCACTCAAACTAGCATACACATCTTGAAAATCAGCATTAGATGCATATTGTTCTATGTAACTCTCATGTACAATAGAATCATTTTTAAGAGAAGTAGAAGCACTTATAATTGGCCTTGAAAGCATATCAACATCTTTATTTAAAATAACTTTCTTGTACCTTATAACCAAGTGAAACTGTTGAAGAAATCCCATCCACCTGAAATGTTGTGATTGCTGCAATTTTGTTTGCAACTGCAAGTACTATAATTGTTGATGATCAGTATGTATAATCGTCTCTTTACCCATCAAGTAGTGTTTCCACTTCTTTGCGCTTTGTACCAACGCATACAACTATTTTTCATATGTTTGATAATTAATTACAACACCATTGAATGTTTTAGAATGAAAAGTGATAGGCTTACCATGTTGCAAAAGTAGTGCGCCCATGGCATAATCACTAGCATCGGTTTGAATCTCGAATGGTTGTCTCAAATTTAATAATGCAAGGACCGGAGCTGAATTGATCTTGTATTTTAAGCTTAAAAGGGGCTTGCTACTATTTTCCTCCCCATTGTAAGCCTTTATTCACAATTGTCACTGCATGCATAGGAGCTGCTATGGCAGAAAAGTTAGCAAAAAAATTTCTCCAATACTGAGCTGCGCCTAAGAAACTTCTTACCTCAGTTACTGATTTTGGAGTGGGCCAATTCACAATGGCTTCCACTTTAGAAGGATCAATTCTCAATGTGCCTCCTCCTACAATGTGTCCCATATAAACCAAAGAAGTCTTTCCAAATTCACACTTAGACATCTTAAGAAATAATTTCTCTTTCTTCAAAAAATCAAGTACCCTTTTTACATGCAAGACATGTTCTTCTCTTGTTTTGCTAAAAATGAGTATATCATCTAAATACACAATCACAAAGTCATCAATAAATGGACGCAAAACATTATACATAACACACATGGAAGTCGTTGGTGCATTACACAAGCCAAACGACATAACCAACCACTCAAAGAGTCCTTGTTTGGTTTTAAATGCAGTCTTCCATATGCCACTTTCTACAATTATTACTTGATGATATCCACTTCGTAAATCTAACTTAGTGAAAAACTTTGCTTCTTTCATCTTATCTAAAAAATCATCTATCCATGGGAGTGGATATCAATTCTTTATCGTTATCATGTTCAAAGCTCTAAAGTTGACACACATGCGCCAAGTCCCATCTTTCTTCGGAATTAGGACTATGGGTGAACCACATGGCGAAGTACTTGGCCTTATGAGTCCCTTGTCCAACAAGTCTTTGATTTTCCTCTTTATTTCAGCATTCTCCATTATCGACATGCGATACATGACGATGTTTGGAAGAGGACAATCTTGTTGTAACTGAATCTCATGTTGAATCTCCCTTTTAGGAGGAAATCTTGTTGGCTCTTGAAACATCTCATGATGTGCATCAACTACATCATATAAAACTGATTTCAACTCAGGATCACAATCTTCAAATGACTCATGATTAACATCATATTTAGAGCCTTTTTACCTGTCCATCATTCACCATTGCAATATTTGTCTTCTTGCGATGTGCTCTAACAATTTACTCCTTGAAATATTTGAATAAATGGTATTTGTTCTCATGGCAATGGAAGATAGCTTTCCTGTCATACAAGTAAGGACTGCCCAACACAACACCTGTAATATCAAGCGGAACCACATCTAATTCAACTGTGTCAACAAAATGTGCAGTTATTGCAAAGCACAATATGCACTTCTTTGAAACCTATAAATTTGCATCATTACAAATCCACCCAAGTGGATATGGTTTTGGATGTGGAATGGTCTCAAGATTAAATTTATTGACCAAGTCATCAGAGATTAAGTTTGCTTGTGACCCACTTTCAAATAATGTGTCAATCTTGGTATGTTTGGATATGACCCTCACATGAAACAGTTCAATTCTCTCTTCTTCATTTGGAGCTTCTATGTGATAGTTTGAAGTACTAGTACTGGGTTTTGTTTCAATTTATTTCCCCTTCATGTTTTTCAATCCCATGGATGTAATTTTATTTTCATCACCTGAATCCTCTCCTAAGTCATGTTGAGTTGTAGCTGCAGTTTTCTGCTTCCATTTGTTATTATTATACTTGGGTCTCTTTTCAGGATGTAGTTTCCAACAATTTTTCTCTTCATGGCCTTCTCTTGAGCAATGTTTACAAACCACTTTCTCTCCCTCTTTCTTGACAGATGCATTCTTTTTGAGGTCTTCTCTTTATTTTTCCCCTTAAAAGGTTTGTTTCTACCCTCTTCAAAACCATTTTTCCCTCTTGCTTCTAGATGTGTGGCTTGAACACATACCTCATCTAGACTTGTTGTTACACCATTTTTTGGTCATCTAACCTATTATTATTAGATGGACCCAAGTACAGCATGTAAGACCAATTTTACCCTAAGTAAAATTGCTTTCACTATGAAAATAACTTAGTAAACCACCTTTATTAAGTTGTTTATGGTCTAAACAAGAAACCCCATGAGGAAATCTTAAATAAATCTACATTTGTTTGATTTTTCTCAAGGAATAATTAGTTAAACAACAGTTTAATTAATATTCCTGGTTATATTTAACCCAAAATAGGAAAATTAATTAAATAAATCATTATTTATCTAATTATTTTCTAAGAATAATTATTTAAACCTTATTTAAATAATATTCTTTGTTAAATATGACTAAATCAGCCATAAATAATTAAATAAATCATTATTTATTTGATTACTGCTCAACCACATCCTTAAAATGATAAATAAATCATTTATTTATTTAATATTTACAAATAAAGGGATTTGACCCAAGTCAAATTCCTTTTCCCTCCAACAAATATAATAAAATATTCCATAAAATTTGGATCTTGATTTGGTTAATAATATTTTAATTATGCACCAATATCTAGACTAACTCAATATTTTGTTATAAATAGAAGGGTTTTTCCATTCATTCATCACCTTTTGTTGCCTAAAGATCACTTTGGATCTATACTTTTGGTCTGACTTTGATCCACCATCATAGTCATATTTTGCTACCATTTTTGTCTGGGTTTTCTACACCATCAAGAGAGAGGAATTTTAGATATGAAGTGTTGAGGACTTACAAGAACCCATCCCATTGAGGAGAACTGGTAACACCCTTCTGTGTTTTCCTCCTAGGTGCCATTAATACAAAATTCATTCAACATATTCTTGTCTTGTCTATTGGATGCATGGAGTAAATCTTGTTTTTTCTACTGCTTAATGTCTTCTAATGCATAGATCTAGATTTTTGCAACATTTATCTTGATCACCTAACTGCAGATCTGAGGATATTGGCAACCATATTTGTTGTTAGGGTTGTTTTTTGTGCACAACTAAAGTGGTCTTTTTTCGTATGCTTGGAATTAAGATTCATACTAACAACTGGCGACTCCACACGGGTTTACGATTACGACCTTTGTCGTTTTTCTGATCCTTGCATATCCAGCTACTTCAAACCCTAGGATTTCTCTTCAGCATCTTGTTTTTATTTTCTTGATGTTTTTTTTAACCTATAAAACCCTAAAACATTAAAAATTGTAATTTCCGTGTGTTTTCGGACCTATTGCACAGGTGACAGACATCAGTCGCAACTGAGACAACACATTTTGCTGAAATTTTCTGCCGAGAGTGTCAGAAGTGCAGGTCACACTTTTTGCCTAGAGCTTGTGACACGGAGCTAGAACGGACTTTTCAGCCCAAAAGCGCGGCCTATGCGGGAAAACGGGTCAAAAGCTGCGACCTAGACTTTTTGAGTTTTCGAAAGTTTTGCGGGTTTGCTCGAGCCTTGAGCTAGGGTTGTCAGCCTCTCCATCTCCTCCCGTTTTGGACTTGTACTAGTTCTCTTTTGCTCAAATAAGTGGAACCTAGCCCCCTAGGGCTTCAATACCCTCCACTTCTTGTGGAAGAGTTTTTTCCTTTGTTGCGGTTAATAAAATTAAAATTTTAGTGTGTTCGGCCCTTTTTTTGGTTGATACCTCACCTTCGGATCTTCTTTAGATTGGTTATTTATCCATCCAAAACACCTCCATTAGTTTTGTTTGGGTTTTCCTCTAGGGTCACCTTCGCTTCCCTCCAGGACATAGCCTTTCGCCACCTCATTTACAACGATCTATCCTCTGATTTTTTGTTGTTTTTCTGCACCAATTTCCAGCAGATCTGACCTTTAGATCCCTATCCCTCCCGACCTTAGATCTATTGGCTATTTCAGTGTGTTTTGACTAGTTTTTTTTCCACCTACAGACTAGTTGTGGAGAGGAACGCCTCCTTGGGTTTAGATTATAGAATTAGTAGCTGTTTATTTTCTGTTATTTGAGTTTCATATATTGTTATTTGTAGTTTTATTTGTAGCTATACAACACACTTTTTCTTTTTCTCTACAAACGTTTGGGTTTAAAAATTAAAATTTACACACTTTACACACACACCCTAAGTGAAAAAGAGCTTGGTTAACATCGCCAAGCAAAGACACTAAAACATTGAAATCAATTGATCTTGCACCTCTCTGCCCTTGTTTCGACATTGTAATCAGTTTATCCTACACCTCCCTACCCTTGTTGGTCTCTTTTTCCTTTGCGCCATGTTTGTGTCGTCATCATTGCGCCACCAAGGCATTTATCCCAGAGACTTATTGGCCTTCATCCTCAGTTTCCGGTAGGAAGACTTACTCCTCCACGTAGGATTCGAGTTAGTATGCCACTGAGTCCGCAGTCCGAATCTTCTTCTAGTTCATTGGGTTCTCCTTCTCGTTCTGCCCCTGGTTCTCCTCCTGTCACCTTCACTCTTTCTGGTTCAGGACCTAACGCTGGTGGTAACCTCGGCCCTAATGCTAGGAATACTACTAGTGGGACCGCAACAAACACTACCCCGGCTTCTCCCTTGCTCCCCTATATGGCAGGCCTTAATCTTCCTGATTTTGACCAGTTGATAAATGACCCTATACACCATAATGTTGGTTGGCCTACAATTCCAACCAAGCTCCCTTTCGACATCCCCAAGTTCGAAGGTCTTGCTGGTGAAGATCCTACAAATCATGTTCGATCTTTTCACATGTGGTGTTTGTCTAACTCCATTACCAATGACTATGTCCGTCTTTGATTGTTCCAACATATGCTTACTGGTGAAGCTTCTAAGTGGTATGTTGATCAGGCCCCATCCTCTCATACCACCTTTGCGACTCTTGCCTGGGATTTTCTGTCTTACTTCCAGCTTCCCCTCCGTTATGACACTGTTACCGAACTTTTGACTTCTTTCCGTCAATCGTCTGGGACCCGCCTATCCGATCATGTTTAGGAATGGCAGAGAAGAAAGAGTCTATGTCGGGCCCCTACCTTCAAAGAACGTGGCTACATGGACTGGTTCCTTAGATCTCTCTTGTCTGCTATCATCAAGGATGTCACATCACATTTCCCTCAAACTGAAAATAGCTCTCCAAATTGCGTTAAAATATGACTCGATCTACGCTTAGTCGAGTTATATTTATATCGTTCTGCACCTGATCTTCTAGACCCCGATGGTGCCAACGCATCGGGGGGATCTCACACCACGGCGGTATCGTTGGAGCTCTCTCTAATCCATATGCTCGGCCTCACATGAGCTGGTTTTCCTTGGGGGTGGGCAACACTTCCTGCACTTTTTCCCCTCCTAATAGCACGTCTCTAGGATATGGCATGCCTCCTCTTCTTTCCCAACCTCCTGTTTACCACACTGTTTCCCAACCTCTTTATTATCCATATCCATGGCACAGTGCTCCAGCTCCTCAAGCATGAGCACCTCCACCTCCCTTGCCTTCTCAACCCCTGCAACAGCAGCCACCTCCCCCTCAGGAGCAGGTGTACGCACAGCAGGGTGCGACTAATCCTCCTCCTTCCAAAAATAAGAGGAAAGGCACTAAAAATCAATCTACCTCTGGTAATTCTAGACCTAATCAAGGTAATGCTCCTAACACTATGAACCAGCAACACGACACTCAGCCCAAGCAGGATAGGCCTATTCGCATGAACAAGCCTTGTTCTTGTTGTGGTGTTTATGGTCATTACACACATGATTGTCCTCTTTTACCAAGATGCGGCAGTTGTGGGAATCTCAAGAAACATTGCGAGGACAACAAACCTCCCCTTCCGTCCCTCCCAGTGCTGCACCTAGTCAGCCGGCTGTGCTTACTAATCCTTTCCCTCGGCAAGGATTTGTGGCTACCCAACCACCTGAAGGTCAGGTGTTGGCTTGAGGGTACGACCGAGTTCGGTGTGCAGGTTGCCAAAAAAACCATATACTATTAGCCTGAAACATTGGCTTGTTTTTCACGGATCTGATCTCACCGAGTAGTATGGGTGGGGTGTTGGAACAGTTCACTTTGAAAGGAAAGGGTAAGGCAAGCGAGTGCGTTCTATTCTGTAATTCCCGGATTACTTTGTTTCTTCATAGGGTTAATTATGTATCTATTTGCATCACATGCACTAGATCTATAATTATATACTCACTCGACACAACGTTATATAAATAGAGTGGAATATGCAGATCAAGCATTAGGTACACGGTCCCTGCTAGCATCGAAGAGAGGAAGACAGAAAATAAATAACACAACAATTATCAGCAATTCATACAACAATACTCACAGATTCAAATCTCTAATAATCCTTCGCATTCATTCATTCATCAATCTTTCCTTACAATTCCCTTCCCAACCTGCGCACACAGCAGCAGGGTCCACACACAACTAGACTAGGATCTCCGCGCACACAACCAGAAGGAGTCTGTTCCCCAAAACCCAAACAGATCGCTTAAACAATAGATCGTATCAATAACTCATCCATTCCTATCCTTTACGATACAAAATACATCTCTATTTATAATAATCTAGCGTCGACTTTCCTATGGTCCGCAACCCATGGTTTTCGGACCCCTAGTTTTCCCTTTGATCCATTACAATGTGTTGGGGCCCTTGTTTTTGTTTAGTTTGAAATCTTGGCTAAGACATTTTGAATTTTTCCCTTTTTTGAGTTGTGGTATGAATACACATGGCAACCGCGACCGTGCCGCAACCACCCGGAGTCGCGGAGCTATCAAGGTGGCGCGGAAGCATGCGATAGCTGGAGATAGAACAGGGACAAGTGTAGATGAAGGAAACACACAGCAGAAGACAGAAAGTGGAACACGCAGATAACAGGAGAGAAGCCGGGAGAAGCTGAAGTAAAGACACAGAGGAACTGATAGTCGCGAGAGCGGGTGAATAAATAACAGTCACCCGGCTGAAAAGGAGAGGAATGCTGAAGAGGTTGCGAGGCTCGAGACAGGGAAAGACACACAGAGCGATTGTGGAAGAATCATGCATGTCCTTCCTATGGTTCCTCATCTTCTCCATTCTACCTTTTTGTTCCGAAATCCATCTGTATCAGATTTGTAAGCTATCAGTGAGGATGCCATGTAATCATGTGTTTGGCCAAGAGATTAATACAATGGAAGGTTGCTGTCTCAATAAGATGTTTATGTGCTTGTAATGTGTTTATGCTAGTTTAAAATTTTATTTGCAAATGTCTGAATGCTTATTAAGTGATCTTGCGTATATAACTCTGTATATGTAATCGATGCACTGTCCTTCATGAGTTGCGGGTTTGTTCCTTGCCATTGATCTCATCCCCTTCTGCATGCGGTTACGGCACGCCTCGCGTGAGACGCACTGCTCTCCAGAGCAGGGTGAAAATGCCGGCGTGTTCCTAGACTACACCGGACCCCTTTGTTGGCCACAACTCTTGAACCTGGGTCTTGTCCGCGAGACCTGACTTCTCGCCAACAAATGGTTCCGTTTCCGGGACCTGCATGTTCTGAGGGGATCTAGATCATGGTATCCAGGATTTTTGAAGGAGCGATACGGCGATGGTGGGATGATCATCTTGACCAGTTCATTGCTCAGCAAGCAGAGCTGACCAAGAAAAAGGAGGCGGCGATGAAGGAGCTTGTTCTTTTCTCTGACTCAGCCAGTGATACGTACGAAATTTTCTGGGGAAGGTTCCCTACGGACCTTTACAATTGGTTGCGGAGGTTACGAGCGATGGTACCCCAAGAAGGCTTGCGGAAGATAAACCGCAGGTGGGCGCACGAAGACCTGGTGGCACTGCATCGGGTAGACACTGAACTAACCCGCGCGGTGGATTTTTTGGTAAGGACCACGTTGGAAGGATACACTGTGGAGTTTGCTACTGAGTTCTGCCAATCCTTCTCGAAAGCTGAGGCTGTTTTCCACTCAGGGCTACGAGGGAAGTTGTTGAAGGAGATTCCGCTGTGGATCAAAGCTTTGATGATGGACGAAGGGTTGATTGAATTCCACAAAACGAGTATGGAAGCGTAAACCTCCCGTGCTGGGGGAAGGGTTGAGGGAACCGATGCTATGTAGAATGTGAAAGTGGGGAGTGGGGAATGGATGTTGAGGCCGCATGCAAGTTGCGGGAGCGACGTGTGCATCGGCGGGCACAGATCGCCGATAGGTGGCGAAGAAGGGTAATGCGAGATTTGAAGAGAAGAGAGATCGAGAGGAAAAATCAGAAGGAGGTGCCTCAGAGGACAGGAACTATGGGTTTCGATACCCAGAAGAAGACGGGACAGCGGTGGAAGTGCAGTGGGTGCATGGGAGCCCAGCGATGCGAGAAAGAGAGATAGTGACTAGCGAAGATAATGGAAAGATGCGGCCCGAAGAGAGTTCCGATGATGAATGGCACGGCGTGATGCAGCGGATGTTTCAAGATCAGACGGCACCCACCCCTCCAGGCAGCCATACTTCTCACCTTCTGCATGGCCAGGATCCCGACCTTCCCCTAGTACTGTATCAACCTTTAAGTAATATTTTTATTCAGTTACAAGCCTTAAGTCAGTCATATAATAGTTCATCAGCGTCAATAACGTCCGGTAGCAGCAGCGTTACTAGTAGCAGTATTTTTCCTAGTGGGACCGTTACGCAACCGGGACCTGGAGGATTTATTCTGGTTAATTCTTCGCAAGCACACATGGCTGGATCTTTCACCCGGTATCCAGAGTTCTCTGGCCGGGGCAATGACGACATAGAGCAACACTGGTATCTGTGCGAAGCCATCTGGAGGGCTCAGCAGACGCCAGATGCAGGGAAGTTAATAGAATTCCAAACCACGCTCAGAGAGAGGGCTCTGCGATGGTTTATCAAGTGGTCCGAGGCGCATCCTAACCCCGTAATTGCGGACGTGAAGCGGGATTTTGTCCGCGAATTCAAGCTTCCCCAGACAGACCAGCAGGGCCTGTCAGAGCTGTGGGAAATTAAGCAGAAGGAAGGTGAGACCGCATGGGAGTTGATGCGGTGATTCAAGGACGCGATCGGGAAACTTAGCTACCCGATCGATCCAAACCACCAGAGGGACTAGTTCATCAAGGCTCTGCTCCCCTTGACACGAACCCCCCTCACTCAGCAGAAGATTGATAACCTGCAGGACGCTTTGGAGCAGGCCATGAAGATTGAAGCCATGGCGGGCTACCCCCAGGAATATCGGGGGGGGCGGCCCCGCAAGATCCTTCTTTGATAGGGTTGCAACACCAGATTGCCAGCTTGACTGAAAAGCTCAAGGAGCTTCAGCCAGTGAGACCAGCGCGACCGAATGTTTGGTGTACTCATTGCCTGGTCGAGGGCCACGTCGCAACCGAGTGTCCTCGGTTGCGCGGCGCAGGGGCAGGACCCTCGGTCGCAACTATTCAGGGGGGTCCACCGCCTGGTGGCGGCACGACAATAAACCCGCAGGGAGTATACCAGCTGCAACAGACTTACGCGGGGTTCCCACCGCAACCGGGTTCCTCCACCACAGAGTACTGCGAGATTTGCCGGACGCTGGGGCATCCTCCTCGAATGTGCCCGATATTACAAAAGTACTCCACGGTCCCGAATAATGTGTACTGCGAATTTTGTGTTTCCACAACTCATAACACTGAGCAGTGCAGGGCACTCGACGCACTTGCGGATCGACTGGACCGTCCCTCCTACAGGGTGAACGAGGCTCCAAGAGGAAGAGGCGGCGGAATGCGGGGAGGCCGCACAAGCGAACGCGGTCCGGTAAAATGTTACAGCTGTGACCAGGAGGGTCATGTGGCTCGAGAATGTCCCCTTCCGCGACGACCCTAGTGTTCCCAGTGCCGGATCAACGCCCACGCTACAGAAGACTGTCTGAAGCTCATCAAGAAGTGGGAAGAACGGGCGAGGCAGAGGGGAGCGAATCTGATAAACTCAGAGCCGCAAGGGACCGCAGCCCCAGACTTGCAGAACGTCGCAATCATGACGAGGGGAAAAAAGAAGACTAGAGAGGATGCCCACGGGAAGGAGCCAGCACGAGTGGTTCGTCCGGCATCCCCGAAGAAGTTGATCAAGCCCGAAGTCCAGAAGAAGTATTTCCAGGAGGCAGTTGAGGCGTTCGCCCAGTTGCGGAACGAGGGAGGTTTGGAGGAGCCCATGCTGCCAGAATCTGGGGCGCAGAATGTTGCAGGTACTGTGGTCGAGGATTGGCTCCGGCTATTCCTCAGGATTGTTGACAACACTGCATTGCGGCAGCAGCTCAAGCATGTTTTCGATGGAGCACTGCAGGGGCGCACAGAACTTAGAGATCCGGCGGACGCTGGCCCTTAATACGTGCAGCACGTCAAGCGGAACAAGCAAGGAACAGGCAAAGAATTTTGGCTTAACACGCAGGTCGCGAGATTCCAAATCAGCAACACCATGTTGGACTTGGGATCCGACGTCAACATTCTGCCACAGAAGACATGGGAGGCTCTTGGAAGGCCACGACTAGCCTATTCACCAATCCAACTCAGGATGGCGAACCAGTATTGCATTTTGCCAATCGGCCGGCTCGAGGGTGTCGAGGTCGACGTTGCGGGAGTGAAGACATACACTGATTTTGAGGTTATTGATATCATGGGCGACAAGGATCCCTATCCTGCCTTACTCGGCATTGATTGGGCTTTTGAGAATTACGCCATCATCGACCTTAAGAAGGAGCTGATGATCTTTGAGGATGGGGAGGTACGGGTCACCCAGCCTCTCGACCCGTATCAGGGCCCGCGATATACGGAAACAGTGGACAATCGGGAGGATGCTCAGATGATGGACCACCTTTATCAGATGACCGCAGGAAAGAGGGACGATTATATTAACCCGACCGCGACTGGCTCTGTCAGTTGGCGGAGTGTGCAGAGCTCGGAGCTCGGATCCGAACTCGCTTGGGAAGACTGGCAGCAAGGGGGGTATGAGACCACCACGCGGAGATGTGCCTCCATTGCCCAAGTCCGATGGGTAGGGACTGAGATCCGCGGATATCCCACCTTGTCGAACATGCGGGCAGTCAATACTTTTATTACCAAGGTGGAAGACATGGTCCCAGCTGAAAGCCGGATGCCACTTTTGGATGTGGCCTTGCAGTCAATGTCGGCACGGTGGTGGAAAAATCACCGCAACACTCTGTTGTGATGGGAGTGCGTGGCAGATGCTCTGCGGGCACGCTTTAAAGAGGACGAAGGCCCTTGCAACACGCTTAAGTATCATGGAACTTCCGACCCGCGGCACCATTTGCGGACCTGTGAGGAACAGTGGCGTAGCAACCAGTACCCTAAGGAGCTGTGGGTCCACAGGTTTATCCACTCCCTGGGTACAATTCCCCAGGCCTGGTACCTAGAGGAAGAGCAGAAACGGGGAACTTGCTCTTGGCAGGCAGTCGCGGACAAGTTCGTGCGGTGCTTCTTGTTTGAAGGGGAGACGGCGCAGGAGTCTCAGGCCCTACAGGTAGTCAAGGAGGTCTTGTTTTTCCGCCATCCCGAGCCTGATGGGGGCCCGGTGGTGTCACGACCTGAGGTCAGGCGCGAGTTGGTTTGCCACCGGATTGACGGCGATCTGAATGACGATAGTCTGGAGGACCTCAGGCATCTCTATTTTGACGAAAGGGAAGGCGAGCAGAGCATCAGTGAAGAGCCGACGACTAAAGGAGTCCATTTACAGCCCCTAAAGACAAAGAAGTTGAACATTGGAACAGACGAGAGACCCAAGCTCGCAACGGTGGGAGATTACTGGGACGAGGAAACAACAAAAGAAATTTTCAGCCTCCTCCGGGAATACGAAGATTTGTTCCCGTCTTCGGTTGCGGACCTGAAGGGGATCAAGGGGGACCTGGGCGAAATGCGCATCGCGCTGAAACCGGGGGCCAGGCCGGTGAAGCACTGACCCTACCTGTTGAACCCATGTATCAAAGAGAAGGTCAATATGGAGATTGACAAGATGCTGGCCGCAGGTCTCATCTTTCCAGTAGAAGAAGCAGAGTGGGTGAGTCCCATTGTCATCCAGAACAAGAAGGACAAAGCGGAGATCCGTGTCTGTGTAGATTACCGGAGCCTGAACAATGCCTGCATCCACGACCCATTTCCCACTCCTTTCAGCGATGAAGTCCTAGACCATGTTGCGGGAAACGAAGCTTATTCATTCACTGATGGGTTTTCGGGTTACCATCAAGTGCACATTGCCGAGGAAGACAAAGAAAAGACGACATTCACCACTGAGTGGGGATCATTCGCATACCACGTTATGCCGTTTGGTCTGAAGAATGCACCGGCTGTGTTTTCCCGGATTGTCATTGCTGCTTTCCGGGAGTACATTCACAAGTTCCTGGAGGTCTACATGGACGACTGGACCGTCTACAGCCTGTTGAAGAAACACGCCTCCCTGTTGCGTATTATGTTTGACCGGTGTCATCAGCTGCAGATTTCCTTGAACTTGAAGAAATGTATTTTTGCAGTTCCATTCGGCACACTCTTGGGCCACGTGGTGTGCAAGCAAGGGGTTTGCGTTGATCCCGCCAAGGTCGCGGTCATCGTCCACATGGAGGCCCCCTAGACCGTGAAGCAGTTGTGGGCACTGCTTGGGCACACAGGATATTACAGGCGGTTTATTCGCAACTACTTAAAAATTACGGCCCCTTTGGAGAAACTGTTGTGGAAGTCAGAAGTGTTTCAGTGGACGGCGAAGTGCAGGAAGGCACTTGACACATTGAAGGAGAAGTTGGCGACGGCACCCATACTTGTTCATCCCGACTGGGATAAGCAGTTCCATGTGCATATTGACACATCCGGTATTGCACTCGGGGCGGTATTGGCACAACCCGGGGAGACGACAGTTGACCACCCCGTATACTTCGCCAGCCATCGGTTATCGAATGCGGAGAAGAATTACACCACGACCGAGTGGGAGGCGTTGGCGATGGTGTACTCCCTCCATAAGTTCCGCCACTATCTTCTGGGCGGCAAATTCACATTCTTCACGGACCATTCTGCATTGAAGTATCTGGTAAATAAGCCTGTGTTGGAAGGACGGATATGTCGCTGGCTTCTACTTTTCCAGGAATTCACGTTTGAGGTGATTGTCAAGCCTGGAAGGTTGAATGTTGGTCCTGATCATTTATCCAGGTTGGAGACGGGAGAGAATGAAGGCTCGTTGGACGATCAACTGCCGGATGCCGACCTCTTCTGGGTCGAAGCAGTACCAGACTACCTGGCTGACATTGCCACTTATCTGACCACGGGACAGTGCCCTCAGGATTACACCCCGCTTCAGAAATGCCACCTGGTTGTTCGGGTAGCCGACTACCAATTGATCGCGGGGCAGCTATACAAACTGGGCCTTGATGAGGTGTTGCGCAGATGTGTTCTTGACCACGAACGGGAAGCAGTGATGTGGGAATGTCACAGTGGTGTTGCGGGAGGGCATGTGGTGCGAAACCCACCGCAAGGAAGGTGCTCCAAGCTGGCCTGTGGTGGCCGACGGTACATTCTGACTGTAAGGCCTATGTGAAGCGTTGCGATGTTTGCCAGTGGACGGGAAGGCCTTCGCACCGGGACGAGCTTCCGCTACACCCAGTGCATGTGTTGCGGCCATTTGAAAAGTGCGCTATTGATTTCGTAGGTCCCATCGCCCCGGTCGCCAGGTACTCCAAGGCCCGGTACATCATTACCACCATGGATTACCTCACCCGGTGGGCTGAGGCAGCAGCGGTACACGACTGCTCGGCAGAGACCGCTGCCCGGTTCATTTTTGAACACATCATCAGCCGGTTTGGCTGCCCACGGAGCTTGACCAGCGATCAGGGTACGCATTTCATTAATGCCACGGTCAAGTCACTACTGGACACATTTATGATTCAGCATCATAAAAGCAGCCCATACCACCCGCAGGCCAACGGTACTGTGGAAGCATTCAACAAGATTCTCGAAAAAGGCTTGACTAAAATTTGTAATGCTCAGCGCGACGATTGGGACGAGCGTCTCCCAGCGGCATTGTGGGCCTACCGGACCACGGTGAAGCGTTTGACCAACCAGACACCATTCCAGTTGGTGTACGGCTGGGAAGCTATGATTCCCGCCGAGTTCACTGTACCCAGTCTTTTGATCGCAACGTCTCTCCAGTTCTCAGAAGAGGAGTCGCTCCGGAAATGCCTCCAGGAGCTACAGGAGCTGGATGAGGCCCGATTCCTGGCAGAGTTCCACCAGAAGGTTCAGAAGGCCAGACAGAAAGCGTGGCACGACCGCCACATCAAAACCAAAGCCTTCCAAGTTGGCGGCAAAGTTCTCTTATATGATAGCCGGTTCCAGAAGTTTCCAGGCAAGCTCCAGATGCACTGGTTGGGACCCTACTTTGTCATCGAGATCCGCGACTCAGGAGCCGTTCAGTTGGCACAGCTGGACGGTACAGTTCTCCCTGGGTGGGTGAATGGCGCACGCCTGAAACCCTACCAGGAGTAGGTACCTTTCACTTCTCATCAATAACTCTCGCAACCGAGAGAACCCGTAGAGTAGCTTAGCCGAATAACTCTCCCGCAACCGGGATGAGCATAGGGAGTCTTTTCCGTTCATAGGTAATCTGTCAAATAACCGGTCAGTTGCGGGTACATCACCGCAACCGACTGTGGTCGGGGCGGACCAGTCCAGCATGTCACGGCGCTAGTCCAGCATTTCTTCCTTGTAGGATCCATCCCCGTGCCAGTGTCAGTCCAGGTCATTTACGTCAGTCCTTTTGTCAGTTCAAAGGATCGCTCAGATTTGCATCATAAATTACCATAAGTAGATAGTAATCGTACCGTAATCATTTGCCATCACCCGCAGTTCCCTCAGCCGTCGCGTCTGCCCATCTCCCCATGACGCCGTCAGCAATTGTCAGATTACACACAGGCATGCGATTGATCGCACGATTATCGCAGGCAAGAAAGATAGCAAGAATTAATTGTCGTTATGGAGTCTCATCAACTCCGCTCGTGCCAGGGAATGCCATAACTTGCAGGGAGACCAATAGCACGAGAATGACGGACCAGTTCAATTTGGCAATTGCAGCGACTCCAGAACAGTTGCAGCCTCAAAGCGCACCGCACCCAGAAGGAAACTCTAGAAGAATTCTCCAAGTTTACCAGCGCCGCGCCAAGATGCCGAAGGCTCCCTTATCCGTTCCTGAACCAGTGTTAGACAGCCGAATCCACCGAACAGAGTCGTTGGTTGGCAAGTATGATAGCGCAGTGATGATGGACGCCAACCTGTTCGACCCAGCTGAATTCCCCTACCTCCATTGGCAGACCTACATGGATCATCACTACACGCCAGGCAATAGCTCCAACAGCCGAATGCGACCAGAATTCAGGGGCCTCTAGCAGTCGTCCTTGATGAATTTGAGGACTCTTCCGGTTTTTGGAACTACGGGACCGGCCCTGCAATGCACCCAGTTCCTCCTCAGTCGAATACAGAACGGGTCCCTGTGGCTCAATGAGGAAATCCCAATTCATGCCGAAGACATTCATCGGCTTACAGGGCTGTCTCAGAAGGGCGCGGATGTCTCCGCTGCTAGCCAGACATCCTCCAAGCGCGCCCAAAAGTCGGGTGACACAGACCTGTACACCAAGTATGGCACCCGCCGGGGGGGCAAAGGTGCCAAAATTGATTTGATTAATAAGCCAGAAATTCGGTTCGCTTGCTACCTCATTGCTAGCAAGACGATGCGGCACTATACTAAGGGAGAGTGCACCTTGGATACAATCTCCATTGCGGAGCACTGTATCCAGGGCGTCAGGCTGAATTGGTGTTCTTTCGTGCTAAAAGAACTCTTCGCAGCCTGCGAAGAGAACTACAAGCACACCACCAGTTTCATTTATGGTTACTTGATTTTAGCTTTCGCCATGTGGAAATGGCACACTCCTCCTGTCCGGATGCCGACAGAGACTACCGCGAGCCAGCCTCTCGCGATGAAGTTCACTCCGTGGCAGGTGTCCTCGGACCCCAGCACCAAACAGGTGAACGTGGCAGCGTTTCGGGCGTGGTACGGGTTAATGACAGATGTGGTGGCTAACCAGCAACGGGTGCCCAGGCACCTGTTGGATGAGTATAGTGAGCAGGTATGGTTCGGGGTAAGCCACAGGCACACTTACCTCCGCCCAACTTGCGTGCCGGAAGCCACCTTCCACATGGTGCCCTTCATATTCCAGTTGAATGATGATACCTTTCACCGCGAGGTCTCTGCGTGGTCGGGGGTCACAAAGCACATCCGCGACGGGATCCCCCGATATAACCTTGAGCGGATGCTGCCGACGCAGCGGCCTGCCAAGACAGGCGCAGCAGGGTCCTCACAGGTTGCGGCGAGGCCTTCGTAGGATGCAGCTGAGACCGCACATGAACTGCCTGAATCACTGGTCCCCGTCGTACAACACTTCAATGCCCAGGTACGAAGTCTTAACGTGGTAACCCAAGTTGTTTCAAGTGGTGCCCCTTTGTTTCCCTTATTTTCTGAATTCCAGCTCGGTCGGTCTCTTGCTCCCTCCCATACCGCCCCTCTCACTTCTCCCATCCCCACCAACTTATTCACCTCTACCAGCCCTATCATCACCCCGATGGGCGAAACGGGCCCGGGACCTGATCCATCAGACCCCCCTCCCTCCAAGAGGGCCCGCACTGCTGTCACCGATCCAGTGGTGGATCTTACTGACGATGATCCACCATCCACTCCACTCACAGGGACTTTGATTCCGGAGGAACCCCTGATCGATCCGTCAGAGTTCCTCAACATTCGCCTCCCCCATACCTCTTTCACCCCGTCCACTGCCCCCTCCACCGGCCGTCCACCTGCCACCTCCTCCAATCCCTCCAACTCATCAGCGACTGTATCAGATCCTCTCATCCGGGAAATTTTCGGAGGAGACCATGGGGTGGAAGTCACCTCCAGTACTGCAGCCGTAGTACCGCCGATTGACCCCGTGGCCACACCCCAGAATCCTGTCCCGACTATATCTGTCCGGCTGGCCACTATTGGGGCTGATTCGGCTGACCCTCCCCCAGACCAGACCACGCAGCAAGACCGGCCGGAGTCCGATATGGCCACCTCAATGCAGCAGCAGACGCCGATCCATCCTCCTGAGACCTCAAACCGATCAATGGCCAGTGGCCAACCTTCACAGGAACGGATGCCGGAGCAGGGTGCTCCCAGCACGACCAAAGTAGAACCATGGGGTACAGGGCAGCTGTACCTACTCATTCAGCAGGCGGCCCTAAGGGCCGAACAGATTCATTCAGAGCTGCAGCAGCGGTGGACCGAGCAGCACAACCAGATCACAGCGCTTACTGAACAGCGCAATCAGCTGACTAGGGAGAAGACCTACCTACAGGAGCAGGTCACCATTGCTGCTCAGGCGTTCTCCGACTTATGGCCTGCTGCACGGGCTCATTATGCCCCACTTCCTGCCAATATAGCGGAGGATAGTGTAGCAATCTAGGCTCACCACCTCCGGACTGTTTTCACTGATCTATGCAGGGAGAACCAGGAACTCCAAGCGGCGTTAGCCGCACGGCCTACCCTTTCGGATCCACAGATTGTCCACTCAGAACAGGTGACTGCCAAGCAGACTCAGGCAGTTAGTATGCAGGCGACTCTCCATTCCACTGCGGGCGAGGCTTACGCCCTTCTGCAAAGTCTGCAGGAGTGCTCACTCGCTCTCACTGTCAAGACGCAACCTATCTCTACCCAGCTGCAACAAATTTCCCGTGAAATTCAGGAGACCGCGGACCCAACACGGTTAGACCAGCTCTATGCCCAGGCGGACGAGCTTGAAATTCAAATGCAACAGACTGAGGCCGACTCGGCAGCGGCTAAACAAGTCATTCGGGAAATTTGTCCGCCCATCCGAGCCCGTGCCGAATCCATACAACAGCTGGATGCCAAGGCAGAGGCCCAGCTTGCAACATTGTTCGGGGCTATCCCGACGACTATAGAGGAGGCCGCCGCCACCAGGATCTCTGAAGAAGCCGACTTGCTTATGCAGGAATGACAGCAAGCGGTGGAGGACTTCACCGGGCTTAGAGATACAGCGCTCCGCAGGGTCTCGGAGTTGGGGCCCTTGTTTGAACAACCACTTGGCGGAGCACAACAGGAAAGGGCGCGGGGTGAAGGCACAGCAGAATAGAGCACGGGAGCCAGCAGGGCTATGGAAGTGGAGACTGTTATTTGTGATTGACTCGGGGACGAGTCAAGGAATTGTGGTCGGGGCCTGTTTGGGCCCTTGTTTTTTATTAGTTTTTGAAATCTTGGCTAATACATTTTGAATTTTGACCTTTTTTGAGTTGCGGTAGGAATACACATGGCAACCGCGACTGCGCCGCAACTACCAGGAGTCGCGGAGCTATCAAGGTGGTACAGAAGCATGCGATATCTGGAGATAGAACAGGGACAAGTGCAGATGAAGGAAACACACAGCAGAAGACAGAAAGTGGAACACGCAGATAACAGGAGAGAAGCCGGGAGAAGCTGAAGGAAAGACACAGAGAAACTGATAGTCGCGAGAGCGGGTGAATAAATAACAGTCACCTGAATGAGAAGAGGAGGATGCTGAAGAGGTTGCGAGGCTCGAGATAGGGAAAGACGCACAGTGCGACTGCAGGAGAATCATGCATGATCTTCCTATGGTTCTTCTCCTTCTCTATTCTACCTTTCTGTTTCGAAATCCATCTTTATCAGAGTTGTAAGCTATCAGTGAGAATGCCATGTAATCAGGTGTTTGGCCAAGAGATTAATACAATGGAAGGTTGCTGTCTCAATAAGATGTTTATGTTCTTGTAATGTGTTTATGCTGGTTTAAAATTTTATTTGCAATTGTTTGAATTCTTATTAAGTGATCTTGCGTATATAACTCTGTATATGTAATCGATGCACTGTCCTTCATGAGTTGCGGGTTTGTTCCTTGCCATTGATCTCATCCCCTTCTGCATGCGGTTGCGGCACGCGTCGGGTGAGACGCACTGCTCTCCAGAGCAGGGTGAAAATGTCGGCGTGTTCCTAGACTACACCAGACCCCTTTGTTGGCCACAACTCTTGAACCTGGGTCTTGTCCGCGAGACCTGACTTCTCGCCAACACAATGCGTTTGGGGCTTTGACCCGCCCCAAAACCCCTGCGCTATACTAAATATAATAAAAAATAATCAAAATGGACCAGTTTCGCAGCTTGTTAGGAGACCTCGTTCCAACAGTCCCCCAACATAATCTTGTGACTTGTCCCGAGTCACTGCACTGGTGCGGCTTCTATTTGCGCACGTAAAGTAGCCAGACTGTGGACAATTGGAGGGAGTACATCCTAAATTTGGGCTGCAGCTTGTTGTATAATGTTCACCAGCGCTAGCGAAGCAGGCCCATCTGTATCTGTATCAACCCATTCTAACAGTTGGTGGAGGCGTGCGATGGCGAAATGAGAATCGTGTGCAAGCTGGAGTGCGGTATCATACCATGGCTTCAACCATTTTTGAACAACAGTCTTGGAGTGGCGAAGGTCCTCAATCCTATCCATGGTGGCTAGGCACTGCACGGAGACAGGGGAAGGTGTGGAGGCTAGGAATTTCTCCAGAACAGCTTCTACCTGCTATAATTCCTGCTGGACATGCTGAAGCATGGAATGTTGCTGTACTGTCGTCCATAGCTGCGTCGCTGTTTTGACCACTTGGGCTCCCTGCGCCATCTGCTCCTGAATAATACGTGTTGCATCAGTGACCACGACAATCCGCTGGGCTCGTACTTCTAGAGGTATGTCATACTGTTGTCGCCTGTCTTGGTCATGGTGGCGAACCTCTCGCAACACTCTGGAGGATAGTCCTTGTAACTCTGTACTAGATAGCTGCGTTAAGTCTAATTGAACGTCCCCAGTAGTTGAGTCGGAAGTGCGAACTATGGCAGTGTGAGGGAGTGAACATATATTGCTTCTGGTGGGCGGTGTTCGGAAGCGGTAGAGAAGTCACAGCATTTCCATGTACTGTAGTGTTCCTTTTGAGCGTGGTTCGAGGACAATAATTTCTATCGAAAGCCCGTGCTCAATTCTATTACTGCACTCAGCATTCCCAGGTCCTCTTAACAGTTCCTTTGGCGGGTTGGGGTCCATCGTTTTAAAAGAGAGACGAGCGTTACATAAAGTATGGATGAACACAAAAAACCAGAACGCAGATAGCCAAAGCCTATTGAAGGGTGAATAAATAGCCTGACCCTAATTTTTCCAGCCATCCGTGCCCTAGCCGAAGCTATTTAATGGCAAGGTAGCTCGTGCGTGGCACGTACCCTCAAACTGTCGGACCGTGCTTATCATAAATGGCTGCATTGATGATCTGCTGCCTATTTTTCATGCTTGCAAGTGTCTTTTATTATTAAATCGAGATGTGCTGACGGTCATCCCTCGTGCCCAAGGTCGTGTCCATGGAATGTCAGACCATGGATGACGCTTGTAGGTCTTTTACGTACCTACAAATTGATTAGCAATATTTTCGAGGCCTTTACTTTGTTCGTGGGTGGGACGTCCTTGTGTGAGAAGGCTGCGTCATACATCCTTATGTTATTTATTACTTGAGATGTTCGCAGATTCTCCCGAATATACATGGTTGTAGACAGGTCTGTAATCCTATGTGTGCTTAGGCCAGTGGTACCCTAGTAAGTCTGGTCAGGAAAGAGTCGATCGCACCCTTGAGTGTTGCATGTCAGCAGGTATCCGTGTAGGTCAACTGACCTTAGCGCCCATCTGGCCACTGGGGTGCCTATACGCAGGATCACCCTACTCCAATACTTCCCCTGAGTAAAGAATACTGGTCCCTACGTAGGTGCTTCACATCGGGTTAGTGGTAGTGCTTCTAGCCTACATTCTGTGGGAATCTTAGGTTTCTCAGGCTGCTAATTATCACCTATGTCCTCCTGGCAGGGCAAGGTTATTTCTGTGGTAGAGATGCGATGGAAATTCCTAATGGTCTGAAGGCTTCGAAGTGCCGAAACCTCATGCAACCGACCTTGCCAATTCTCCAGATCCTCATCGGAGTCGAAAAAACATTCACTGTCCTTTTCCCAATAGAGCATTCCTTCATCTGTGGGATTAACCTGATCTTCATCCTGCGTAGTTATCTTATAAATGTGATCTAATTCCTCCTTTGAATATGCTGGCTCTGTATACCGCACACCTTCTACTAGATCTAGTGGTACTATGACATGCGTACCTTTTTTTTCAAACACCATGCTGCGTTTCTTGAGATTGATGACCTCCCTCTCTCTCTCTCTATGTCTATTTCCCAATCTAGCCCAAGGAGCGCAGGGTAGGGGTTTGCGTCTTCAACTATTTCTATTACTTCAAAATTAGCTAGGACCCTGACCCCTACAATGTCAACCATGACTTTCGGTAACCTACCTAGAGGGATCATTTTCTGTTGATTTTCCATTTGTAGCTGGATATTGGACCATTCCAATTTAGGCTCTCCCATTCACTACCATGTTTGTTTTGGTAAGACATTGGCATCCGATCCAAGATCCAAGATAACCTGATCCATTTCATAGTCTCTGATCTGTCCAGTTAATCGCATTTCTCTCCTGGTGTGTTTCTTATAGTTGTACAGTTTGTGTACATCCTTGGTCTCAGGGATCAAATTGGGCCTAGCTACGTAGGTATTCAGTAATTCTAGGAGATTTCCTATGGCCTGCGGATTCCTTAGCAACTTCAAATATGCCTTTAAAAAGGGATTAATTCCTTCTTCGATCTGAGGCTGCGCGGGGGCTGCCAATGGTGCTTGTTCTTTGCAAGACACTCCTTTCCGAGAGGCAAGCTCTTCTTCATTTCCCTAGGTGTCCAACCCACTACGTTTCATGACTTTTACACTTGGATCCACCTCCCTTAGCTCAATTTTAACCCTCTGTACGTTCTGCGTAGGGGTAGGCTTCTTTTCCTGCATCTTGGCTATTAAAATTGGGCAGTCTTCTACCTCATGGTCCAGATGTCTACAATATTTGCACGATGGCCTGGTGGGATTAGGGCATTCTCTAGAAAAGTGCCCTACTTCTCCATAGTTATAAAAAATTAGTTGACCAGTTAATCTAACGGGACCACCTGCCCAGAACGGGACCGCTTACGTTTTGGGCAACGTATCGCATATACCAGTCCAGAGCTCTGTCTTCGAATGCTAAAGACAACTGTGCCCTCTTGATCGTGTCACTTGCCACATTCTACACAGTCCAGACAGAGTCTGCCACAAACCAAAACCGGTCCATATCCTCGTCTCCTACCCCCTGAAGGTAGGTAGTTTCAAATGCGCAGCCATATCACTGTCTAGGGGGGGTGGCGGTATAGTCGAATTCTTACCTTTGCACGTCCTGGGTGGGGATGCAGCCAGGGATCTTGCACAGCTAGTTCCTGCAACAGATCGTAGGCAGATCTCCCCCTGTCAAGGTTGGTCTGATAGTATTTACCACTGCGGGTCGCGCTCCTGTCTAGATCCGACGTCATTCAGTCAGTATGACTACACAGAATGCTCTTTTCGCACAGTAATTTCTTGATCAACAATGGTAACGTCCTCAGGAATTTTCCTCGGACTCCTTTGAAGAATCGTCGTTCGGCTTTAGATGATACAAACTGATCAATGGAAAATTCTATCACAAATCCTCCCAACACACTATCCACCCAGTGATCCACCGTGCGTGTGATAGTATTATCAGTTTTCTCAAGATGTTCGAGCAACTCTGGGGTCCACAGAGTGACCCATTCATCCTTCCAGCACTTCTGGAATTCCACCAGTCTGGCCAGCCACTCTTGAAGTTCAATCGCAAAAGTCACAAAGAATATTTCGTAGCTTTCAGTAAGGACGTACCTATTTTTCCACCTTTCCGTCATTAACTTCTCACTGCGGTTTTCTTTTACTGCGAACTCCTAGATCTGTCTTTCGAACCAGTCCTCGATCTCTTTTCTTCCAGGCTTCAATTATTCTCTTGTCATTACCCGATTCCTCTCTCAGACTTCTTCCAATCCCAACAATGGAACCATTTTTTGGCTTGAGGGGTCCAAACCCAGGTTTGGTGTGCAAGGTTTGCCAACAAACCCCTATACTACTGGCCCTTTCGTCAGTGACTTGCTTTCGCAAGTCACAGTCTCACCCAAAGTAGTATGGGTGGGTGCTGGAACCAGGTTTCTGCACCCTGAGAAAGGAAGGGTAAGGCAAGTAGAGCTACGTTCTGTTCTGTTAAATTCCCAGATTACCTTGTTTCTTCGTAGGGTTAATTATGTATCTATTTGCATCCACGTGCACTAGATCTATAATTATATGTTTTCTATAATATCAACACAACATTATATAAACAGAGCGAAACAGATCTAGATCTAAGCATTCAGTACACAGACCCTCGCATCGAAGAGACAGAAAATACATAACACAGTAATTATCAGCAATTCATACAACAATACTCACAGATTCAGATCTCTAATAATCCTTCACATTCATTCATTCATCAATATTTCCTTACAATTACCTTCCCAACCTACGCACATAGCAGCAAGGTCCGCACACAGCTGGACTAGGATCTCCGCGCACACAGCCAGCAGGAGTCTGTTCCCCAAAACCCAAACAGATCACTTAAACAACAGAACGTATCAATAGCTCATCCATTCCTATCCTTTACGATACAAAATACATCTCTATTTATAATAATTTAGCCTTGACTTTCCTATGGTCCGCAACCCATGGTTTTCGGACCCCTAGTTTTCCCTTTGACCCATTACAACGCGTTCAGGGCTTTGACCTACCCCAAAACCCCTTTGCAATACTAAATATAATAAAAAATAATCGCAGCTTGTTAGGAGACCTTGTTCCAACATCAGGCGACCACTCAACTTCTTCCATCTAGTACCCCCGATTACCAGATCCTCGTGATGAACTCTGACCAACCTGTTATCGTTGACCTCAACCTTCAGACTCAGTCCCGTCAGTAAAACAAGCCTCCCGCTACATCTGTCCCCAAGCCACCTCCTTCAGTTTCTACAGAGCCTCTTTCGACACCTAATGGTCCCTTGAAGATCCCTCAGCCTAAGGTGGAGGTTCATACCAAAACCCTAAGGGACCACTACGCCGAAATGTTGCTTCTGGTAAAGCTACCCATTCATATAGTATAGTGGATGATTTGGCGCAATCTCCTGCCGCCATCTCAACGCTGGAACTCCTCCAGTCGTTCCCTTCACAACGAAAATCTCTACTATCTTCCATGGGCGCTCTATATCCTATCGATGATTTCTTGATTGTATTCGATGCTGACCGGTCAGAACATCCTCCTCTTCCTGCTTCCGTCGCCTTCCAAATCCCAGTCAAAATCTGGAATGCCAACGTCTCCCAGTGTATCATTGATGATGGGGAATCCACCTGTGTGATGTCTTCTTCGGTTTGGAAGCAACTCGGATCACCTGAGTTTGCTCCTTCCATGATCACTCTCCGAGCGTGGGATGGCCATGCCTCCCAGCCCATTGGCATGTTCCGCAATTGTCATATTACTCTTGTGGGAAACACTGTTTGCGTTGATGTAGAAGTCATTGATGCCCCCTTAGATTAAAACATTCTATTGGATCATAACTACACCTATGCGATGTCTTCTGTCCCATCTGCGGTTCACCGCAAGATGTCCTTCCCTCATAACGGAAAGATAGTCACCATCGACCAGTTGACATATTATGAACCAAAGTCTCAGACCTCCCCTGAGTCCAACATCTCTTCGGTGGCCAATAAGAAAACCGTTGATCCTTTGACCACCGTCTCACCTAGAGTCTAAAAATATTCCTCTCTACTTGGTACATTCCATGGTTTCCCTCATCCTGTCTCTGATCCCAGCTCATCGAATTTTTGCATGAGGCAATCGTCTCGGGTTGCCCTCAAGCGGCCCGCTTCGACTAGTCAGAAGCCTCCTCGCCCTCCACAGCCTACTCCTAGCCCTTTGATTCATCCTTCTAGACCTCCTCCTCCTGGCCCTTCACCCTCAGCTGGTATTCATGAGCCTCTTTATACTCATGGAACGGTTCCTCTAGGCCTTAATTGATCCAAATTTATGCAGGAAAACAACATAATACAGAAACAACCATAAACATAGAAATACAACGGAAATAAGGCTTCATTTCATTAATATCAAATCACATAAATATTCTTACAAACATGATGGAAATAAAATAGCTAGGGTGTTGGTAGCGAATCTCTGAGAAGAGATGTGGCGGCTACAGACCTCTGAACTGTGTTACAATGAGGCTCGAGGGCCTTTTTATTATGGAGAAACAGTGGAGAACTCTAAACGTCCAAAAACCTAACCCTAGGAGATGAAGCGCCAAAAATATGGGCCCCGTTTGGGTAAATTGGTGTTTCAACTTCCTGGGGACGTAATTTCGGCATGCTATCTCCGTTTGGGGCCTCAAAACAGCTACCTGAAAAACTGCTAAAAATAGTAAGTTGTGAAAAAAAAACTGAAAGCGACAATGGTGGGGCCCCAAGTGGAATAGGCGGGTGGCCACCAATATCCACCTGGATCATTCCTCCCCCCTTAGGAAGAAATGGTCCCAATTGCGTTGAGTTCCTCCATGAGATGAGGAAACTTCTGTTGAACTTGGTCCCTGGTGAACCACTTGCCTTGGTGCAGGAGTTGGCCAACTTTGACAACCTGATACAGTTGGATCTTCTGTTGGCAAGTGTTATTGATTTGCATGTCCATGATACAGTCTGTGGTGGCCTGTTCTATGCAGTCTGGGTTTAATTCTTTTGGTGTGATTTCTTCTGCAATGTTAGAGGTGTCCAATAGAGGTGGGAAGTAGGGACGAAGGCGGTCTACATTGAATACTGGGTGCAGACCAAGGAATGGTGGAATACTGAGCTCGAAGGCATTGTTCCCTATAGCCTTGGTGATGGTGTATGGCCCATATTAGAGTCGGTGAATCTTGCGGTGGGGTCCAGTGAGGCGCTCCTTCTGCAAATGTAGCCACACTTTTTCGCCCACCTGGAAGTTGTGTGGCACCCGATGTTGATCATGTCGTTGCTTATACTTAGCATTGGCTCTGTCCATTATGTCATGAACCTGTTGGCAGATGTGTTGAATGCGCTCAATGAAGTTGTTTGCTTTGCCAGCTTCAGACTGGACATGAGCTGAATCAGCCTGAGTAGCTGCAAATGGCATGGCTACGTCAATGGGACATAGTGGTTGGAATCCCAAGCCCACCTGAAAGGGGCTGTGGCCAGTTGAGTTGTGGAGAACCCGGTTATAAATATGTTGTACATAGAGAAGGCTCTCATCCCATGTGCCTGGATGCTTTCAATTGTACATGCGCAGAATGTGTACAAACATCTTGTTGAAGACCTCTGTCTGGCCATCAGTTTGGGGATGGAAAGTTGTGGACTTGGTGAGCTTGGTGTCCAACATTGACCAGAGGCTAGACCAAAATGTCTTGAGTAAATTTTTGTTGCGATCTGATATGATAGGCTGTGGGATCCAAAATTGCACCCACACTCATTCAAAGAAGAGTTTAGCAGAGGCTTCTGCTGTGATATTATTCTTGTAGGCCGCCATAATGGCCATCTTTAAGAATTTGTCGATGGCCACGAAAACACAGTCATTTCCATGCTTAGTAGAAGGAAGGCCTAACATGTAATCCATGGAGATGGATTCCCAAGGTTGACTAGGGGTAGGTAGCGGAGTATAGAGCCCTTTCTTCTTGATGGTTGGTTTAGCAATGGCGCAAGTAGTGCAGGATCTGATGTACTTCCCGACATCCTGTCGAAGGTTCGGCCAATAGAAATACTTTTGCAGTACTGCCACTGTTTTCTTGACCCCAAAATGCCCAATGACTCGACTATAGTGCACTTCCCATATCATCTTGGCACGCTCGCTTGAAGGAACAAAAAGGTGTCCCAGGTGACATAATAGTGCATCTTGGAGGTGGAAATTTGGAACTTGCATAGCCCCCAATAGTGCCTTGTATGTGTAGCTGAATTCTAAATCGCTCTTGTAGAGAAGCAGCTAATCCGAAGTCTCATGCCCACAAGCGTTGAGAATGGTGGTTATGGCCATGATCGATGGTCGGCTGAGGCAGTCTACAACATTATTGGTGCTACCCTTCTTGTACTTGATGTTCAAATGAAATTGTTGTAGATATGTGGGCCACTTCTGATGGCGATCGTTCTGCAACTTCCCTTGTGTCTGTATGAACTACAGGGGTCGGTGGTCTATGTGGATGATTGTCTCCTTCCCAAAAATGTAATGCTTCCATTGTCGACAAGCCTGCACAATGGAATACATTTCTTTGTCATATGTGGGATACTTCCGAATTGTGTTGGACAATGTCTCACTGTGATAGACCACTGGATGCCCTTGTTGAGTAATAACTGCCCCAATATCATAGTTAGAGGCATCTGTCTCGATCTAAAATGGTTGTTGCAAGTCTGGTAATGTGAGCACTGGGGTAGAATAGAGGCGATGTTTCAATTATACGAACGCCTTCTGTTGAGATTCTGACCAATAGAATTTTTCTTTTGTTCCTCCCTTGGTGACTTGACTCAAGGGCCAAGTGATATGAAAGAATCCCAACATGAACCTTCGGTAGAAATTAGCAAGACCTAGAAAGCTGCGAAGCTCTGTTCAGGTGGTTGGGGCTAGCCAATCCCGAATGACTTGGATCTTGGCTAGATCCACATGCACCCCCCTTTCATCAATAATGTATCCCAAATATTGAACCTGGGTCATGCCAAAAGTGCACTTCTCCAAATTGGCACACAACTTGTGTTGCCGCAGTGTTTGGAGGACTTCTCGGATGTGGTGGAGGTGCTCTTCCCAAGTCTGGCTGAAGATTAGAATTTCATCCAAGTATACCACTACAAATGAATGGACGCAAGATTTCATCCATCAACCTCATGAAGGTTGCGGGAGCATTTGTCAATCCGAAATGCATGACGAGCCATTCGAAAAGGCCCTCCTTGGCTTTGAAGGCAGTATTCCACACATCAGAGGGTTCGATTGGTACCTGGTGATACCCAGACTTCAAGTCGATCTTGCTGAAATATTTTGCCTCTTTGAGTTGGTCTAGAAGGTCATCAATCTATGGGATCGGGTACCTATTCTAGACAATGATCTTGTTCAATGCCCGATAATTAATATAGAGTCTCCAAGTCCCATCCTTCTTCTGTACCAACACGATAGGGCTCCCACAAGGCGATGAACTTGGCCAGATGTGACCTTTCTGAAAAAGCTCCTGAATCTGCCTCTTGATTTCATCATTCTCCAGAACAGAGCGCCTATAGATCGGTCCATTGGGTAGCGGCACACCTGGGGTCAGGTTAATGGGGTGTTTGACCTGACAGTGTAGAGGCACCACTGTGGGTGAGGTGAAGATGTCCCCGTACTCCTCCATAACCTTGTACATTTGTTGTTGTCATGCAGAGGAGCCATGTTTGGAGGTCGTGGCCACAGTCTTCTTCTTTCCCTAGGGGCAGATCATCAGGAAAACAAATTTCCTAGTTTTGGAAATGAGCTTACTGCATTGTTTTGCAGTAACCAAAGAGATAGTGGGAGGCGGTGGTACCTCTGGTATCCTGTATAATTTATTTCCCAAAGTAACAATAACAGCGCGAGGTCGGGACTCATACACAACATGTCGCTTCCACAAGTATGGTTGACCTAATAATACATTAGAAACATCAATAGGAGCAATGTCACACAATACCTCATCTGTGAAGGGCTTGATGCTATAAGGAAGGCGACACTGCCTGGCGTGGAGATCCCGTACTTGGTGAAGCCACCCAATGGTGTATGGTTTGTTGGACATTGGATTCAACGCTCCCTGTGTGTTTCGTGACATGGACTAACTGCCTCTCATGGATCCTAACTCTAGCGATTGTAGCTGAGACTAATGCCTGTGGGTTTTGGTCTAACGAAAATCGTGATTATAACAAGTGGTATTAGAGCGACAGGTCTCGAGTTCGAAACTCACCTAGCTCGCGTTGGGGGGGAGATTTTTGGACATTGGGTTCAACGCTCCCCGTGTGTTTCACGACATGGACTAACCGCCTCTCGTTGATCCTAACTCTGGCGATTGTAGCGGAGACTAATGCCTACGGGTTTTGGTCTAACGACAATCGTGATTCTAACATGGTTGTGGGTGCACTGTGGTTGGCAAGCCCAACCGCTCCATGAAATCTGTTGAAATGAGGTTCTTTTGGCTCCCATTGTTGACAATGAACCATAGTGGGGAACCCTTTACCCACATCTGAGAGTAGAAGAGACGCTCTGCCTCCTCTGGATCTTCTGGTTCCTCCTTTTGGATCTTTGTAGTGGCAATAGTGGCGTTGGGCTCTGCATCAATAATCTGATTCCCTTTGTCATTCACCTTGTCAGGTTCTGATTCAAAGTCAGAGCATGCATCTGATTCAGAAGCCCTCATCTCGGTCACTAGCGACTACTTGGCCCAACACTCACTTATGTTGTGAGTGGAGCTCTTATGGAACTCACACCACTTTCCTGTGTCCTTTGGCTTCGCGGTGTTGTTCTTTTCTTGTGTCTTTGGTAGGTTGTATTGGGCTACCATGCCTTGGCTTTGTCCTTTGTTCTGCAGTTTGGGGGCACCTTTCCCTTTCTTTTGATTCGCAGAATCTCCAAAGTCTCACTTCTTCTGTTTGAATTTCTGCTCAATATTGACAGCATACTAGTATGTTGTACCAAGCGAGGAGATGTCGAGGAAATCCATTTCCTCCTGAATGTATCTGTGCAGACAACCATGATACTTTAGCACCAAATGTTTCTCTAAATATTTGATACCCAACTTTGTGCGCATGGTATGGAATAGATTTGTTAGCTCATGCACATCTTGATCCCTTTGTTGCCGCAACATGGTCCATTGTATGTCTGTCCTCATAGCTCTCCACGGGATAGTATTGTTCCTTGATTTCATCTCAAAAATAATTCCAAGTGGGTACCGCTGAGAACAGAGAGGGTTTTGTCTCATCCTTTTTCTCACAGTAGGTTTCCCACTGGTCCTTGACATGGGGGGTAGCTTTAAGGAATGCAAAAATAATCTTCTCTCGGTCGGAAAAGTCATAAATCGAGAAATATCCTTCTAATAGATTCAACCATCTATCTACGGCATCTACATCTATTTGACCCTCAAATATGGGAATGTAAAAGTTTAATTGTACCTTAAAGGGATTCATGCCTCCAGAGTGGCTGCTGGATGTAGATGCGCCACTGGTGGGTAGTCGTTGAAGGATCTGGGCAAAGTTATCCATCATCGCGTTCCTTTGTTTTTCGAGGGCCTCCTCGAGCAATATTTTGATAGGATCTCTTGCTCCCTTATCTTTCTTTTCATCCCCCATGGGTGTCCATCGAGGTTTGTGAGGCTGATCTTGCAAAGGTTCCACCAGATCGAGCCGTAACTCCTTATACCCCGACCTCGTTGGGGACATGCAAAGAATGATCGAGAAAAAGCAGACCGCTCTAATACCACTAATCTGGATTTATGCAGGAATGCAACAAAATATAGAAATAACCATAAACATATAAATACATCGCAAATAAGGCTTCATTTCATTAATATCAAATGACAAAAATATTCTTACAAACATGATGGAAATAAAATAGCTAGGGTGTTGGTAGCGAATCTCTGAGAAGAGATGTGGCCGCTATAGACCTCTGAACTATGTTACAATGAGGCTCGAGGGCCTATTTATTATGGAGAAACAATGGAGAACTCTAAACGTCCAAAAACCTAACCCTAGGAGATGAAGCGATAAAAATATGGGCCCCGTTTGGGTAAATTGGTGTTTCAACTTCCCGGGGATGTAACTTCGGCATAATATCTCCATTTGGGGCCTCAAAACGGCTCCAAAAGTTCAGGACCTGGAAAACTGCTAAAAATAGTAAGTTGTGAAAAAAAACTGAAAGAGACAATGGTGGGGCCCCAAGTGGAATAGGCAGGTGGCACCGATATCCACCTAGATCATTAACCATCTTGGAGCCGTTCCTCCTGGCCATTACCCCTCCGGTCAGATACCGTTCCTGGCTCCCCCTCCTGGAGTCTATACGGTACCTATTATGGCTACCCTCTCTCTTCCTAACCTGACCCTGGGGATTCCCGTCTGGTACCTCGATCCCCCAGCCGCTACTCCACCTAGTAAACCCAAACCTTATCTTGCTCTAACCTCGGTTCAACCAGTCCCTATGACTTCTCCTGCTGCTACAGTGCCTCAGCCACCTCAACAGGAACCTCCTCCTGTTGCGACAACTTCGAGTAATGGGGGAAAAGGCAATAAGAAGGTAACCAAAGACAAGACTACCTCGACAAACCTTGCCCCTCCTCGGCCGCCAAAGCACATTATCTAGTGTGATTTGTGTGATGTTGTCATTCATGCCACCCATACTTGTCCAGAGTTTCCTCACCTCAAGCCCATGGTCAATGAGACGTTTCCGGAATTTGATATCCCTGAGGTCCATGTCACTATACCCGATTCAGTCCCGAAACTCAAATCATTGCACACAAATCACCCTTGTGCTTTGTGTGATTTCCATGGCCACTACACTCACCTCTGTCCTCGCCTTGAAGAGTATCATTCCTCTTTGGAAGCTTTCCGCCAATTCGAGGCCAAGTGTAACAAGTACACCCCCTCCTTGTTTGGGAGTTCTGCTTCGGTAGAACCAAAGGATCTGCCTACTCCCATTGACATTCCTCCTCTTGATGTCGACATGGCGGAGCCTTCGGCCACCATTTTCTACCTATCATCATCCTTGAGACCCTCGGTGGAAGCCCACATGGAGACTTCCCCTGATGTTCCGCCTGACCTCCCTTCAGTAATCACCCTGGGCTCAACATCGGTAGATCCTTTATTTGCTTACTCTTCGGTCATCCCCCATGACGTTGCGCATGTGAGCCTTTCTTCACATGATGATGAGTTAGGTAGCTCTACCACGTCAGGTGGTCTCCCTTCCTCCAGTCACCCCATCTTTCACTCTGATGAAGACATTATGGAAGCGATGATCGATCTTGACTTTCCATGGGATGATATGCACCACCGTGCATACTTCATCCCGCAGCAGTCCCATGACCAATATGTTGTGGAAACTAAGGGCTTCATTCCTAATGAAGTCGATTGGTTTATAAATCCTATTCCTGCACCAGATGCTTTTGAAAAAGGAAATATGGCCAATATCTCTCCTACCATTAAAATTGACATTTCTAACAAACCAGGGGTCGAAGAAAATATCACCTTGGGCTCCTAATGCACCTCGGAAGAAACTGAGGCTTACACCAAGCTATTCAAATAATTCCACGATATTTTTGCCTGGACCTATTAAAAAATGCCTGGACTTGATCCCGCCATTATCGAACACCATATCGATACATGGCCCGATGCTAATCCTGTCTGTCAAAATTTGAGATGAAAAGCTGTAAAAGCTGAAATCGATAAGCTCAAGCAGGTCGGTTTTATCTATCCTATAGAATACACCAATTGGGTGTCCAATCCGGTTCTCGTCCTCAAGAAATAAGGCACCATCCGTATCTACACTGACTTTCGCGACCTGAACAAAGCTTGTACCAAAGACAACTTCCGCACACCATTCATTGACCAAATCAATGATGAGTGTGCAGGGCACGAGGTTATATCCTTCATGGATGGTTTCTCCGGGTACAACCAAATTGTTATCTATCGTGTTGATCAGCTTAAGACTGCGTTTATTAGTCTGTGGGGAACCTTTTCCTATCGGGTCATGGTGTTCGGCCAAAAAATGTCAGAGCCACTTTTCAGCGGGCCATGTCTTACTGTTTCCATGACCTAGCCCATATCATTCTTACTTATTTAGATGACCTCACTGCACGTTCTAAACATCGGGCACAACAGCTCCATGACCTGTGTACCGTCTTTCTCCGATGTCGCAAGTATAATATTCAGCTCAACCTGCTGAAGTGTGTCTTTTTTGTTCCCACCGACCGTCTTCTAGGCTTCATTGTGTCTAAATATGGTATAACACTTGACCCATTGAAAGTTCAAGCCATCCTTGAGCTCCCTATTCCTCGTACCTTACGCCAGTTACAGAGCCTCCAAGGCAAAGCTAATTTCCTTCGTCGGTTCGTACTTGACTATGCCACCACCATGCATGCATTCCTTAGACTCCTCCGATATAACATTCCATTTATATGGGATTCCTATGCTCAAGAGTCTTTTGATGCCTTGAAACATGCTCTCACATCTGCTCCCTTGATACGTCCTCCTGACTTTGACAGGGACTTCATCCTGTACATCTCTGCTTCCACCTATTCGGTTGATAGAGTCCTTAAACAGGAAGATGACAACAGAATCGAGCATGCTATCTATTATGTCAGTAAGAACCTTATAGGTCCTCCTGTATCCTACTCACATGAAGATAAATTAGCACTGACTATCGTGTTCTCAGTCCAAAAACTTCATCATTACATCCTCATGCATTCCACCAAGGTCGTGACTAATTCCAACCCTATGGCCTTCCTATTGAGTCGCTGAATCATCAATGGGAAGTATGCTGGTTGGATCGTTATTCTCCAAGAATTCGATCTTGAATTTGTCACACCTAAAAGTAAGAAATGTTTATCCCTTGCTGAACTCATTTCCGAATTACCTACCGGTACGTAGGATCCTCTAGTAAATGATGATTTTCCTGATGAACACTTGTTCGCCATTACCAAAGACGATCCTTAGTATGGTGACATCCTCACTTACTTGTGAACCCAAAACTTTTCCCTCCATCTTGATCGTGATGCTTGATGACGTATCTGACACCAAGGCCCTCGCTACCTTCTTATCGGTGACGACCTCTATCGTCGCAGTGTAGATACTGTCATTCGTCATTGTCTCATGCACGCTGAAGTTGAGAAAGTCCTCAATGCCTACCATAGCGGTGCTTGTGGTGGCCACCTCTCCAGTCTTGCCACTACCCATAAAATTATGCGCGTTGGGTATTTTTGGCCTTCTCTCTTCAGTGATTGCATTGAAGCAGTCAAACACTGTTCCAATTGCCAACATTTCGCCCCTAAGGCACGAGCTCCTTTAGCTCCTCTCCATCCAGTCATCTCAACCGGTCCCTTTTGAAAATGGGCCATCGCCTTTAGGGAGTGTCGACCATCCTCTGCTGGTAACCAAAAGTATATCATCATGGCGGTTGACTATTTCACAAAGTGGGCTGAGGCCATACCAATGTTTAACAACACGGCAGCTACCACAACCCTATTTTTCTTTAACCATGTTATCGCTCGATTCGGAGTTCTAAAACAATTGGTTTCTGACCATGGTTGACATTTTGAAGATGAGATATGGCATGAGCTATCCTCACTGTTGGGTTTTGAGCACCAATATTCCTCCTCTTATTACCCCCAAGGTAATGGCCAAGTTGAAGCAGTCAATAAAATCCTTAAAACCATGCTTCAATGGACGATGGATAAGCACAAAACCAATTGGCACCTTATTCTCTTCCCTGCTTTGTGGGCCTATAGAAATTCTGTTAAAACTGCCACCGGGTTTACTCCTTTCCACCTTATTTTCGAAGAGGAGGCAGTTTTACCGATCGAGTGTGAAATCCCTTCCCTTCATCTAGCCGTTGAACTCCTCCCTGACACTCAACCTTTAGAACAATGACTTATCATGCTTGAGCACACTTCCAAAGACCGTAATATTGCATTGAAAACCATCGAAGTGGCTAAGAAATGCACCAAAGGTCAGTATGACCGAAAAGTCCACCCTCGTGATTTTCATGTAGGTGACCTTGTTCTAGTGTATGACCAGGCCCACGATGTCCTTGGTCATGGGAATTTTGACTCATTATGGCTAGGCCCTTACATCATCAGTAAGGATTTAGGAAAGGGGGCATACCTCTTAGAGGATTTTGAGGGACACCCCCTTCCCAACCCTTGCAATGCACTCTATCTTAAGAAATATTACCCTTAGCATTTTCCTCCCGAAATGCATGTTTTATTTCTTGTAGGTAGCCAGCTCATAACTTTTTTTGATTTGATACTTCACTAGGACACTTTTTATCCAAGAAGAGTCACTTGACCACTCCTCAAAATTGAATTTCTTCACTTGAAACACTTGTACTTGGGGCACCACTTTGCCTCCATACTTGTCCATGCTTGTGTTGATTTTCATTGTGAGTAACCATCATATACTCATGTTTTTATGGTCCCCATTGGACCTTTACTGTGTGGCAGCATCATCGAGTCACCCTTAGTTAGAGCATTTGAGTTGAGCCATCATCGCATTCATGGAGGCTATCCTGAGTCCCTTTGTATCCCACTATAGTCCTCCATCCTTCATTTCTTGGTCCTTCTCTCGTGTCGCACATTATGGCCTCCAGTCCCACTATCCCCTATCCCTCATGATATTGTGTCAGTCACTGCTAGGTCATCCATTCCATTTATGCTCTAACAAGGGAAGTTGTCCATCCGCTTCTCAGTACCCCCCATTTCATCATCACCCCTGGTGTCCATCTTTCAGTCGCTCTACTATTTTCTCTCATGCCTTAGTTGATGACCTCTTATTGCCTCACCTATGGCAGACCTCCTTCTGTTGACATAAGATCATTTATTCCAGAAGCAGGTCTAGAGGACGGTGTACCTTGGTTCCAGCTTCCACTCTTTTTTGGTGCCTCGAATCAGGAAAAGGGACTCCTTATAGCCCTTTGACTTGATTTTTTCTCAGCTCCAACTCCTTTCCGCATGATCGAGATCTGTATACTCGATGGTTCATTGATGCAGCAGATTGGACTAGTGATTCTCGGGTGTGTGTGAGATGTTTTTAGCCCTCATGAGGGGGTTTCCCTATAGGTAGCCCCCCACATGCCCGGATGACCTCTTCATTTCAGCCTTCGATGCATCTGCATAGATTTGATGATGTCAGCCTCAGCCGCTTGCAACTCCTTTTTTTATTTCATGTATCAGTCAGATTTTCAGAGCCCTTTCCTGTCTATAGGGGCATCTGGGTTGTATTTGTATCTCATGTACTCATATATTATTGTACAAGTCCTAGCTGTTATCCCAGGCATAGTATGTATGTGGGATTCATTATCATTTTTTTTCTCTGGCTCATGTTTATGCCAACATGTACTATATTGTTCAGTCCCTTGTTTACTGGACGCATTATTCTTTGTACTTTATCTCGGCGGGTATAGGTATGCCTCCCCCGCCGCCTATAGCACAGGTACTCACTCATAAAAGAGACTTGTCGCACCTGTAAGTCTCACCTCATCAGAGTCTAGTCCTCTCATAAATTTGGTCTACCTTATATTTCTCTCTCTGACTTCCCCTTCGGTGTCTAGTGATTGAGTTCTTACAATGTACTTTGGTCATACGATTAGCTCCTAACGCTCGCACGCTGGGGGGAAATCTGTTACACCATTTTTTGGTCATATAACCTATTATTATTAGATGGACCCAAGTACACCATGTGAGACCAATTTTACCCTAAGTAAAATTGCTTTCACTATGAAAATAACTTAGTAAACCACCTTTATTAAGTTGTTTATGGTCTTAACAAGAAACCCCAAGAGGAAATATTAAATAAATCTACATTTGTTTGATTTTCCTCAAGGGATAATTAGTTAAACAATAGTTTAATTAATATTCTTGGTTATATTTAACCCAAAATAGGGAAATTAATTAGATAAATAATTATTTATCTGATTATTTTCTAGGAAATATTATTTAAACCTTATTTAAATAATATTCTTTGTTAAATATGACTAAATCACCCATAAATAATTAAATAAAGCATTATTTGTTTGATTATTACTCAACCACATCATTAAAATGATAAATAAATCATTTATTTTTTTATTATTTACAAATAAAGGGATTTGACCCAAGTCAAATTCCATTTCCCTCCAACAAATATAATAAAATATTCCATAAAAATTGGATCTTGATTTGGTTAATAATATTTTAACTATGCACCAATATCTAGACTAACTCAATATTTTGTTATAAATAGAATGGTTTTTCCATTCATTCATTACCTTTTGTTGCCTAAAGATCACTCTGGATCTATACTTTTGGTCTGACTTTGATCCACCATCATAGTCATATTTTGCTACCATTTTTTTCTGGGTTTTCTACACCATCAAGAGAGAGGAATTTTAGATCTGAAGTGTTGAGGACTTACAAGAACCCATCCCATTGAGGAGAACTGGTAACACCCTTCTATGTTTTCCTCCTAGGTGCCATCAATACAAAATTCAGTCAACATATTCTTGTCTTGTCTATTGGATACATGGAGTAAATCTTGTTTTTCTACTGCTTAATGTCTTTTGATGCATAGATCTAGATTTTTGCAGCATTTATCTTGATCACCTAACTGCAGATCTGAGGATATTGGCAGCCATATTTGCTATTAGGTCTGTTTGTTATGCACAGCTAAAGTGGTATTTTTTCGTACGCTTGGAATTAATATTCATACTAACACTTGTAGGATTAAACATGAGGATAGTATGTCTAAGGTAGCTATGTAAGCCCCCTATGTACTTGAACAAAGTATCTTGACTCTGAAAATCTACTCCTAATAATATATCTCTTCTCCTAAACTCTTGGGTGTAGTCTTGTACATTTTGTCCTTTCAATTGTCTAAAATTTTTTGTTGGAACACCTAATCCTACATGGGTAGGTGTGGAATGCAAAAAGTCACAATGGAGTCCAAGTGACCTTGGAATGTGAAACCAAGAGTCACACCATTGTACTATAAATGTACATCTTTGTATAATGGAAAATAAAAAAAAGCCTCACGCTTATCTTTCATTGTGTGTTGAGTCTTGTGTGTGTGCATTCTTCTCCTCATACACCATGTGTGTGCTTCAACATGGTGTTTAACATGGTATCAGAGCGGGCGATTTCTGGCCCTGCTCCAAATTGAGTGAGCTATTTGTGTTTATGGCCTTGTATATCTGCAAAAATTCTTGACATTTTTGCAGCGCTCAGAGTTTTTGCAGCAGTGTTTTTGCCGCCATTCAGAGGTGTTTTGAAGAGGAGCAGCATTCAGTGATTCTGCAGCATTCAGAAATCTGCTTTGAAGAAGAAGAAGCATTCAGAAATTGGTTTTGAAGGAAAGGCAGCACTGCCCATCTGAAGGTTTTCATTCTAATTTTTCTCTGCAATTTTTGCTCATTAAAATCTGCATCATTTTGAAAGAGCTGCTGAAAAGTGTTTAATTTGAGTTTCTGAAGAAGAAGAAGTTTCTGGTTTTTATTGCAAAAGAAATCTGAGTTTTTCTGCTGCTATATGGCCCTCTACAATTTTTGAAGAAAAATTCTGGGTTTTTGAAGTAAAGATTTCTGAGTTTTTTCATTGAAAATCTCTGCAATTCTGGGTTTCTCTGCTGCTGGAAAAATCATTTTTGCATGTCTACAAGTTCTTGCAAATTATTCTGCTGTGTATCTAGAAAATTCTGCTCTACATTTGAAAGAAGAAAATTCTACTACTGTTTTTCAAGTGGATTTCTGCTCCTGCTCTCTGCTGTTTAACATTAAAAAAAAAAATAAAAAAAAAAATAAAATCAAATCGATTCATTCTTGGCCCTTCGGCCCTCTACAACTCGCCCCCACAACCTGCCTTTTTTTACTCTCTACAGCATTAAGCTCATTCCCTCACCATACGCTGCCCTCTGCTCCTTTATCTCTCGCTCCCTTCACACCACAACACTCCGCATATTCCCTCGCATACGCAAACGCTCCCCTGCATTGAACCTGCTCACTTCATTCAAGCTCCAACCTTACGGCGCTCTCCTTACAGCTCTGCAATGCTCATTTCCCAACGCTCTTAACACACTACCCCTCGGCCTATCGCGCATATGAAAGGTTTTTAACACCCACACCCTCACGCTTACACTCTTACAGCCGTCCCTCACGCACCTACAACCGCCCTCACCTTACACAACTTTCGTTCTCCCCTTACCCGCCGCCTCTCTTATCTCCTTAACCTTCTCTACATTCCTACCCGGCCCCTCCACGCTTCTCACAGTCACCTCTCCCTACAGCTCAAACCCTCCACCAGACTCTCTCAACCGCTCGTCCATATAAGTAATACCGCCCTCCATTTAATATAATACCGCCTTTTGATTTAAATCTCCCCCATCGCTTAATCCAACGTGCCACCCCTCTCTTGTTTGCTCTCACGGCCCCTCTCGGCCTTCCTCAAACGCCGCTTCTCCCAAACGCTTCAGCACTGCACCAGATCCTACCACAATTCTCTCCTCTTCCCACGCGGCCGCTTGGCCTCCCTCCCTGCACGCATAGTCCATGCCATGTTTTTCGATTTTACTTCTAATAATATTCCTCACGGGCCTGTTGTTTACCTCTCACATTTAAAATACCACTCCTCTTTTTACACTAATACCGCCCCCATTTTAATAATACCACTTCGTTTCATAAAATACCGCCCTTGATTTCTAAAATCGATTTTTTTTTTTTTTAATCCACCTCCCATTTCATAACTCTCCCTCTTTTTAAACTAATTTCCCTCCCTTTTAAAATTTTAAATTCCCTCCCATTTAAATTCGACTTTTTAAAATTTTTACATTCCCCTCTCCCATTAATAATTCCCCCCCCCCCCCATATAATTTCCTTACCCTCCCTCCTCATTTAAAATTCCATCCCTTTTTAATATTGCCCCTCCATTAAATTCCTCTCCTTTATATTCCCTCCCCCCCTACAATTAAAATTTCCTCCATTTTTAATCCCCATTTTTAATTAATTTATTTTTTAATTAATTAAAAAAAAAAAAAAACAGCAGAGAGAGAGAGGAAGGACATTGAAGAAAAGAAGACATGAACAGTAGAAAGGAAGATGAAATGACATGTGATACATAAACAAAATTGCAGATATGATATTTTATGATTTGTGGCATAAGAGTGATTTTTTGAAGATTTTTACATCAGAAGACAAGTTTGCCATCATTTGAACAGCTCTTTGAAGGAAATTTCAGCTGCTTTAAAGGCCTCTTGCACAAGTTGTTTTTGCTGCACATTCAAATATTTTGCAGAGATTTTGTATTGAACTCACATTGTGAGTGAATTTGCCTCTTCATTCACAGTTGGAATCAGTATTTGAGTTGTTGGATTGTTGATTGCCCTCCATCATTTGAGGAGCACACTTTGTAATTTGAGAATTATTTTGAGTCATTTGTTGCATCACATTGTAAACGGGTGCATTTTCGGTTGAAGCCGACACCCTTTCATTTTTTGAGCCTAAGTTGTTGAAAATGGCCAAAATCAATGAGGCATTAGTGTTGTTGAATAACCTCATTCATTCAAATGTTGGTAGCCACAGTAAAATAAGCAGATACTCTGCAACATTAAATTGTTGCAAATTTTAAAGAATATCCCAACTTTTACGTTCGGCTTCAGCTTCTCAAAGACGAACTTCCGTAAAAGGTACTCATTGAACTTTGTTTACATTACGAGAAGATTGAGAAGGACTCTCATCAGAAGAAAGAAGATAAATATGCAGTTGATTCCCATTCAGTTCCTTGTAGAAGAGCACATTTACATGCAGATGCAACAGTTCAACCTGCACTTCTCAAGCCCATCATCAGACCTTGGGAAGAGCTTGTCCACAAAAAGCACCGAACTGGTCTTGGATATGACAAGGATGTGTCCTTTCATATTCCGGACTACACCAAGCCCATCATATTTCAAAGTGCCGGATTCATGTATGACAGTTCACCTGCAGCTGTTCTAGATCCTGTTCCACTTCCATAACAGATTGAGAAATGCCAACACTGTGATCGAGTTGGCCACATGAAAGATCATTGTTTTGATCTTCATCCATGCAAGCACTGTGGTCGGCACACCCATTCTTCAGACAGATGCTTTAGACACAAGCCTCCTGCAAGAACCAAGATTCATCTTGGATGGATCGCTTCTTGGCAATGGGCATCAATAGCCAAGAAGATGTTTACGACACATGTTAGAACTTGTTCACGGATATTGAACAAACTTGCAGTTGAGTTTTCGCCATCATCTCACCTTGTCCCTGACAGGGGGGAAAATGGTGGTCATGTACAAGCTTCGACGACAGATCAAGCGAGCCTGAGCCATAATCTCTCATTCCATGTTCAGAGTTGTAGCCAGCAGTTCAAGTGAGCCTGAGCCACAATTTGTCATTCCGGATTCAGAGATGTAGCCAGAGATACAGATGCCCATGAGCATACCTTCGGTTGGTGGATAACCTAAAACCATCATTTTCGGTTGGTGGATAACCTAAAACCATCATTTTCGGTTGGTGGATAACCTAAAACCATCATCTTTGGTTGGTGGACAACCTAAAACCACCACAGGTAGTAGACCTCCCTTCTTTTAGGTCGAAGGTCTCCCTTTTTTATGAGGGAAAATTCCTCTAGCAGAAGCTTTCAGCTTCTTGCCAGTTTTGGAAGAGTTCCGGGAACTGCAACAAGTTTTGCGTTCCAGTGTTTGTGGTCATCCTAAAACCACCTTTTTTTCCAACATTTCAGAGAGTTGATTCAGCCCAAGTGCTGCCATGCATACTTTGCAGATTTGTGTTACAACTCTTTTCTTGGACTCACACATACGCCTTCGGATTAAGGGGGGATGTTGGAACACCTAATCCTACATGGGTAGGTGTGGAATGCGAAAAGTCACAATGGAGTCCAAGTGACCTTGGAATGTGAAACCAAGAGTCACACCATTGTACTATAAATGTACATCTTGGTATAATGGAAAATAAGAAAGCCTCACGCTTATCTTTCATTGTGTGTTGAGTCTTGTGTGTGTGCATTCTTCTCCTCATACACCATGTGTGTGCTTCAACATGGTGTTTAACATTTTTCCAATTCATTATGGCTTTCTGGATATGATCTAATGGATAAAAATGTTGTTTTATTGCAGTAATAAAATCAGTCCATGATAGAATAATCTTACCATGCTTTTTGATCTCCTTATTTGTCTTGGCTTCCCACCAAACAAGAGCTACACCTTCCATCCTCAATGAAGCTATTTGGATTTTGGTATCATCATCATGAAGGTTCTGAATTCTCAAATAAACCTCCAATTTCTTAATCCAATTATCAAGATTTTATGCATTGACTTCACCATTAAACATTGGCAATTCAAACTTAACATCAAGTTTTAGAAAAGGACTTTTACCAGTGTTATTTGACTTGTGTGACTGGTGTACTGAAGATGAAGTAGAGGATGATGATGATGAGGGTGAGGATGGTGACTTTCCACTGCCTACATTTCCTCCATTACTCTTAATTGATTTATTATCATCATTGTGACCTCCTGATGATCCCTGACCTTCCTTGTGAATTTTGGATCCTTCTCCTTATATTCTTTCATTCCTTTCTTGATAAAGGACTCTCACCATTTCAGTCATGTCAAGGAATTTTTTCCTGAACACTCTTTCTTCTTATTTTGGATCCACCTCTTCATGGGTTTCTTCTCCTCCTGAAGGCATGATTATTGCTTCTTCTGCTTCTCTTGGAGGTGAACTAGGTGGTGGAGAATGTGGCAATATTTCCCTCCTTTGTTGTGGCTCACTTTGAGAACCTCTTGCTTCCGCCAATTTGTCTTCTCCTCTCTCAAGCTTGAGCCTAGTAAGCATGAAAACCCTTGCAAACAGTTAACAAATATTTGTACATAAAAAAACCAGAGATTAAACTCTAGCTCTGATACCAACTTGATTTGAAAGGAGTGTATTAGTTTTGTTGTGCTAAGTGTCCTTTAAGTAATATGAACATGTACAATTTTTCTCCATTTGTTTTCTTAAGGAATGAGTGTTTTAACCATGAAACATAGATGAATTAGTGAACTTTAAGCATGAAAATAAGCCTTAAAAACATTGAACAATAGTGTATAATAGAGAAATACAATCACACATAAGTTTTAAATAGCAGGCATGATGAAGTAGTTCACCCCTCCTGGACTACATCTATTGGTCTAGCTCCTAATGGCATGTCCCTCTTTTTCATTATGCCCAAAATTGTAAATTACATGTGTTTACAGGCCTCTAATGGTTGTTTTATTTTGCATCATTGGATCCAGAATGCTAAAATTAGCTTAGATAGACTCTTGTTTCACCAAAAATTGGTCAAAAATTGACCTCCCAATGCATTTTTGCTAATGACAGCTAGAAAAGCTCCACTAAAAGAGAAGACATGCACTTAACTGGAGTTAAATTTAATGAAAACCCTAAATTTAGGGTCGGCACTATAGCCTCTGTCGGATGAGCCATTAAGTTTAAGGTCAAGTGGGAGGGATAGTCACATGTCAACACCTCGCCGTCTGCGTTGTTACCATTGGGATAAACCCGCAGGTGGCATTGGAACCTAGAGTGATAATGGTTCCGGAAACTGCTTTCGAAACTGTCATGGTAGCAATCTCCATTCCACGTATGTGATGGCTTTAACATTAATGCTATAGGTCGATGGTTATATGACGGTCGACATAAACCTTGGAGTAAACCCTGCAGTTAACATGTGATCGCATTCATTGACCACTGATGGTTAAGGTTAGTGTTGTGGTTTGATATAACGTTTGCTTTCAGGTTGGAATATCATGTGACCGCAACCATGGGGACCGCTAGAAGTCCCCTCCCCCAATCTCCAAATCATAACACAATATAATAATGTGGATGCCCTATAGGGTAAGAAACACATCGTAGGCAGACTGGTCGGAGGTCTTTGCGGTGGGAAGGAGGTCGCGGGGTCGACCCCCGCTGACTCCAACAAAATTTTACAATACCTTCCTGAGGACACGTGGTAGCCTCCGGGCTTGCCACGTGTGACTCATCCGATGGTCCAAAACCAAAACCATCAATGGTCAAAAACACATCTCCGTACCACTAAAATCAACAACCCACAATATTCCATGTGGCACAATCCTGTTGGATATGCGAAAAGGGAATATTCCCTAGAATAATCCTGCTAACTGCAGCTGCATGATGATTGGGCATCCAGTCACAAAATTTTTGTTTTTTGGGAAAATAGACAAAACGCGATATCTTCCTCATACGACATCGATTTTTCTAACTGTTCGCAGCACCGAGATCAAAACGACAAGACCTTTCCGGTCGCTCAGGTTTGGTCCTGTTTCAAGCACTTTAAATTTTGAGCATAACACATGATCTCCTGATCACTATGCCATAGCCCTAAATCTGTAGGTGCATAATGGTATGCTATTACATTTTTTTTAAAGAAATGTGCCCCGTAACATAATTAGCATATATATGAGGTGATACACCCGAAATCTAGCATGACGTGTCGCCCATACAATCCATGGGGCACAAGAGAAAATATTGATCAATTTAAACACAATTTGTTACAAACGGAATCATACATAGTATGACCATCCTATATATGAAGTATGGTAGTAAGACATGTTGTCTTCAATGAAAGATATGCAACTGATGTTGAACAAAGTTAAACGAACATAATAGACAACATTGCAATGATGCAGACCAAATGATAGTCACATTGTGAAAGTTGTTTATCCACCATAATAAGGGGTGAATAGAATCTGGCATGGTTATGAGAATATGTCTTTGCCAGCATCACATTCTACACATGCAAGTGGAATTAAATTTTTATAATTACATTACCACTTCAGCCTTAGTTTAACTACCACTAGAAATTATAGCAAGGTGTAATTATTGTGAGAAAGATATGTGACCATATGGTGTGAGTTGGAAATTTATGATATATGATAGACATTTACTTAAGTGAATCCTAAGGAGCACATTGGGGCTCTCAAGCAATGTAGAAAATTGAGTCTTTCGACCCTTAATTCTTCTCTTCTTCTCCTCTGGAGAAGTAAAAGTTTGGAACTCTTCTTTGCTTCTCTTCTGCTCCTCTGGAGAACTAAAAAAATTGTTAGCTCTCACAACTTCTCACAAGAAATCTTGATAATCAAATCAAAGGCACATAAGGCTAGTGGTCCCAGGTACGAAAATATTTTTTATCTCAACCTTAATTAGCTAATATTCTTTGTATTTGTAAATATTAGTCAATGAAAGTTACATGATCTGATTTGTCACATAAGTGAAAATATGCTCTGCATTCCAACCACTAAGTGAAAACATGCTCCGATTTGTCACGTATAGCCTAAAGTTACATTCATTTTGCATGATCCATTCAAGTTACTTTATCAATTGATGACGTTCCCTCCTCGGAAACACTTAATATTAATTGGTAAAAATATTTTGTGACTAAATTTTTGTCTCAATCATGTGATTAATGCACTTATGGTTGGCTACCCAGGAAAATTCAAGTAACTAGCACTTTAAGCCTATCAGGAAATCATACATTCACTCCATACTTACCATTTTTCGCCTTTTGCATTAAGACAACATTCCCTATTTTGAGTTATATGCATAATAACACTCGAAAGGACACATTGGGTAGTTTATGGAGTTCATTTGAAGCTTTAAGGTTGACTTGAGCAAGGAAATATAAGGCTTAGTCTCTAGCTTATGTAGATTCTAAATTTGATCATTATTCTTACCCAGTCTTATACATAAATAATTCTTATCACTATCTTATGAAATAAAAATAAAAGAGCCTCAAATTATTATTTTAATCCTACTCAATTGCAAGTTTTTTATATGTTTCTCACTATACTCCAAGAAATATATTTGTATCCTATTTTGTCTCACATTCACACTAGTATTGCTTTGATTTGCAACAGGACAATTTTCAAGGATAATCGCTTATACTAGTACATATGATTCTCATCACACTTGTCTTAGTTTCGTGCATGAACAATTCCTCCTTTTGTATCATACATATTCTTCCCTTTTGTGTATCTATTCAAAACACTTTTGCGCTTATGTGATTTATGACCTCAGTTAGTCCTTTACTTTACCAATCATATATTTATGATCATAATGTTAACTTCCACATGATAAATCTTCCTGATTACAATACAATATGAGCTTCTATATCATAGGTTCATGAAGAAATATAAGAGGATAAAACAAAATAATTAATATGTCATGGAAGGAAAGTAAGAATAAGAGGATCCATTTTTCTATTCATTTTGATTCAGACTATAAGGAATTCACCAGGTAACTCAAATTGGTCACTTATACCTCAAAGGTCCTCCTTTCCCTCCTTCTACCCCACATTCTTCATAAAACATGCCTCTTCCTTACCCGGGTATAATGGAATTTCTAGAACGTCAGGCACCCCAATAGTAGCTAGTTCAAAATGATGGATGGGAGGCTAATCCTTTCAGGCCTACCTTCAGATTTTCTCTTTGTCCCACCATTTCACATCACTTTTTATACCCTATTATCATCCCTCCTTAGATACCCTTTTCTCTATCTCATGCTACTTCATTTCATGCTCAAAAACCTCCTAATTCGACTACAAAATTGGTACTGGGAAAATTTCATATGATTTTCATGCCTGTATAGTCCCCCTCTGAAGCTACCTCATCTTATAAAACTAAAGGAGGAGGAGGGAGATAAATATCCTTCAATATCATGCACCCAAAGGTACAAGGAGAGAGAAAGTAATAGGAAAAGGGACCATCCTACATAGTTGTTCAAGGCAGAGATTTGGATCTGACTTCAATTATTTCTTTGATATATTATGTTTTAATCTATTTCACTTGCAGTGATTTTAGATTATGACATTGACATATATTTGGGACAATACTTTAATTTAGACTATGGTATATATTTTTGATGATATTATGTTATGTGGGAGACACAAGATGGTTCCATATTCTTGATGCTATATGTTTATGGATGTTGGCTTGATTTATACATGTTGTTATCATGATAGTGGTATTATAGATGATGCCATATTTTATATGTTTTAATATGGAGTTATGAGGATAATAGAAATACTTTATAGGAATAGTTGGGGACTCCACCTACTTTATAAAATTAATTAATTAAAAAATATCCCCTCTAAATTCATGCTCCTAACATAAAAAGAAAAATAATATTGATATAAAAAAATCATTAGTTATGAGATGGTTTTTCACTCCAACTATCTAAGGGAGGTATAAAACTGAATAAAAGGTATAGAAGAGAGGATGTAAAATTCTAGTGAGGATAGGTATCCATAAGTTTTAAAGGTTTTCATTTTTCCTTTGATTTACCCATCTTTGCAATATTTTTTTATTTAATTTATGAAGTCATTGCAGTATTTTGATTTGGGATAGGTAAATACAACTCTCCTTCACAAAAACAAAACCTTAGAGAAATATTTTACCTATTGATCCCTAGGTCTCCACAAATCTCATATGCCTCTCATCTAGCTAGAATAGAGATATAGAAATCTATCCACTACTCTATATTCCCTTGATCACTTCCTTTCCCATTGCTTCTCATACTAGCCCAATATGCGCTAATTTGCAACCCCATCTATTTAGTTGAGTTCTAGACATCTCCAGTGAGTAATGGACATGAAAAATTCATATTTTAGGGATCCTAAAACACACCAAAAATGTTATAATCCACGATTAACATTTTTCTTGGTTTATTTGGGCACCCAAGGCTCTGTATAAACACTTAGAACAAACCAACAACTTTTGCATGGAAAATGTCAATTCTCTACTCATAAAATCACCCCTCTAGGCACCCTTGTGTCTTTGATCTCTATGATATGGTATCAATGGACTCGTGGGTGTTTGATCCACGTGTTTTTTCCCATTTTCCCACACCATTTTTGTGCCAACCCTCAAATTTCAAGATGGGTACTTTCCCATGTTTCCTAATGAATTATGATAGTACTCCAAAACCACCACTCAACATCCATAAATGTGACATATGGTTGATTCAACTACCCATTACTTCATTCAATGAAGTACGGGCTCGTGAGAAAATAGGTAATAAAATTTTTAATTGAAATTTTGGTTGGATCATTGAGTGAGGTTTTTCTAGGGATCATATAGACATCGTTTTAAAATTGTTCAACTTCGTATGTCGCCACAATGAAATTTAAATGTTGCTACAAGAGATAATGATATAATTAGTCACAACTTCTTAAGTCCATAATGATGGGTGGAGTGACCACTCAAAATGTTGGATGTGTGCAAATTCAAACAATTCATATCTATAAATAATATTACATCGAGGTTGTAACATGTTTATACTCCATAAAGTTAAATTATTGACATGAGATGATGCTTGTTAAGAATGTAGTCTCCTTATCTTGGTGGTGTGATTGGAAGAGGGAAAATTATAAAACTTCACCAACTATAAGCTCATAGTTGGTCATAGGTGGCTATTTTCCATGCAAATTATTGATCATTTTCTAGAAAATATATGGTGCTCAATATTTGAGAAATATTTTGTTTTCTTACAAACCTTGTGGAATCCAACATCATAAACAAAAATATCTTTGTTAATTGATCTTTAATCACGAGGTGGTTGACTCTAGATAAGAAAGTTACTTGGATATTTAAAATCCCATAGCCCCTAATGTGGGCATGCTAAAAACATTTAGCATATCGTTTTGGTTTATATACTTGCCAACTTTGCTTGTCCATTGGTTCATGGCTCTATATGTGGCTAATATCTCATGGAAATAAAACTTATAAAGGACCATATAATTTCGACCTTAGAATTTCAATGTGATTGAATACTTGTTCATGTTGAGGGTATGTTTATTTTTGTGAAATAAAGACAATAAAGTTGTATTTATAAGTAGGCATCGTGTTGGGGCTTCTCCTAGATTAACAAATCACTTATATTTTCAATATTGTCTATGAAAATCATGTTCTATGAAACAAAAACCCAAGTGAAGATGAATCACTTATAGTAGTTGCTCTATTAATATGGTCAATCACATTGTAGTGTGACTAGGGAGCCACTTTGAACCTCACTTCCCTAGTGAACACAATATTGATAGTTGTAACATGGAAAATGCACGGATTGCTATTTTTGATAGTTTTGGTAGAGAGAGGTGAGAGTGTATACACAAAATCTATTTCACCAACATAATAAAAGGACAATTTTTTTCATGCATTCGATTTACAAGCTTCAAAATGATGAATCCCCATAAACTTGATAATGATGGTTGGGTTTTGATTTTTGTTGAGAATGATCCCACTTCTATAAAGTAGGAGAAAAATTAGATCACAAATATGAACATCTATTGGATATTTGACTATTCATTTTTGTTGTTTGGTTATGTGTCTTATTTGTAAGCATTGTGTGCTAATTTTTATTTGGACCTATGTTTATAGTTATTTGGTATGCAATAATTGTCTCTAATGTCATATTTAAATTTTAATTGAATCTCTTCATAATTTTATCAGAGAAGTGTTAGAAACCTAATCCATTAAGCTTATGGTGTGGAATATAAATGGTCATCAGGAGTTTAAATACTTTAGAAGATGAACCACACAATCATACTGGTGTATTTAAATATATACCATATTAATGAAAAAGAAATAAAAACATATCTTTAATTTTGTGTAGTCCAACGATGGTATTAGAGCTACATATTTGTAGCACTAACCCTAGACTTAGGTTCTCTTCAGAGCCTATCAGATCTTCCCTGTTAGGTATAGCATTCCTTCAACCTTTTTTGTGGTTGTTTCTTTGTTATTTTTCTTTCACTTAGTGTTCCATGTCAGTCACTATCCTTTACAATTTCCCTTTGAGGTAACATTTTTCTACTCAGTGCTCTCACTTGCTTCAAAACCTTCATGAATCTTCTTTCCTCTCTTTGTGTTTCTAATCCTATTTGGCTTACTAAAATTATCATAATTGTTGGTGCCATTCAACCTCATTGTGCTTCTCTCTCCCAATTGATATCACCCCCACAACCATTTGACCTCTCTTTGCATTAGCTTGAAATTACAACAGAAACTCTACACATCCCTAATGCAGGGTCTCTTGGTGTTATTTATGGGAACAAAATAAGAAACCATATTTAATGTACTCTCCTCTCATGTATTCGTAAACTAGCTCTTGCTACTTCTTATGGGAGGAATCTACATATGAGAAGGAAATCTCACACACACCCAAGCAGACCCCATCATTGGCTCCACTGAAAAATTCTCACTACAAACCTCAACCATGAAGCCATGGAAGTCATGGATGAATAGTTATTCCATATTATATAGATCTGCAAATTGAAGCAAACATATTCCTATTTTGTAATTGTAGCAATATTGTTCACCTTAGCTAGTGCTACCATTTTCATGCTCAAGTGGATAAATAGTGGAAACAAACAATTATGAATGAAAAATAGGTTGCACATATGTGCACCACAGGGTTTATTTTGACGGTAACAAAGTGGTACATTTTACAAGAGGTTAGGCCAAAAAATTGGAAGTTTTACCATTCTTAACATGTTTTTCTCTAGTTTAATACCAACGCGATCTCTTATATGTCTTGACTATGGCTTCGAGAGAGAAAATAGTGGAGTGACCATTTCTTATTTAGAGAAAATAGTACAAGACGGTGTGATAGAGACGAAGTCCTTAAATATATAGTTAAAGGGGGATTATTCTATGGTTTTCCTTTATTTGGATAAATTGTTGGGTCCTTCTATGAGTGTATTGGGTGTCATTATGATTGAAGTTTCTGAATCCTCGTAGTATTTTTTGTATTTTGGGGCTTCAAATGACCCCTCCTTCAATTTTTTAAGCACTATAATTTTTCTTCATTCAATACAAGTAATGGCAACCTGCAAATAGTTTTTTTGTAAACTTACTGATTTAATTGCATTGTAAAATGTGTGCATTTTTAGTAGGAATCAACACCCTCATCAAGTTGGCCACAGAAGGATCATAGTTTTTTATATTCATCCTTCAGAGCATTCTGGAAATATTTCTCTTTCTCACCTTGTATTTCAAAGAGGAATGGGATGAGTTAGTGATAGTGAGGATTCTAGTTTTGAAGCCCTATCAATCAAGCATCAAAAAATCAGCTTGAGCCACAACCAAAACTAGGGCTTCAAGCCCGAGCGAGGGTGATAGTTGTAGCTAGATTCAAGGCCATGAGCATGATTTAGTTTGAGGTCATCTTCAAACCAAAATTAGCTTATGCTCATATTCAAATTTCCATTTGTCAACACTTCTAATCAATAGAAGACATTAAATTCTAGCCAAATTTGGAAATGTTCTAGGAATTGCTAAGCCTTAAAGCTAATTTCTAGATTTTTTGGTCATCTTAAAATCACCATTTTGTGAGCACTTCTAGTTAACAAAAGGCATTAATTTCTAGTAAAATCAAAAAATGTTTAGGGAATTATTGAGCCTTAGAGCTAAGTTTCAGAGTTGGTAATCAGCCTTAAACCACCATTTAGTAGAAGACCTTAGCTTCTACTAGCAATTAGGTTTATGGTCATCCCAAAACCACTACATTCATAGAACACATTTATCCATTGGTAGTTGTCCTAACCTCTTTTCTTACACTCACAATAACACCTTTAGATTAAGTGGGGGAATGTTAGGCACTTAATTCATTAGGATTATGGAATGGAATATGAACCATCATCAAGAGTCCAAGAAACCTTGGAATATGAATCCAATGGTTGTACAGATGTATTTAAATATGCATCATATTAATGAAAAAGTAATCAACACTTGTCTTTAATTTTGTGCAATCCAACAAGAAGTATTAAGCATATTGCTATGATGCATTAATGACATTATATGTACACATATACATCATCGACATATGCACATAGACACCATGATTGTTTACGTGTATACATTTGATATTCTATATACCTACATATATTCTTATTAATTTTGCAACATTATACTTAGTCTATATGGAGCATTGTATGCAAACATCCTAGATTTGAACCCCAATGGGCGTAATTCCCTTATGCATGTGTATGAAGAAGGACATGTATTTGACCTCATAAAATTGATTTCCCTTTACCAACAAAAATAATTGACATATGTGCAACAAATTAAATTAGTTTAAATAAATCTTAATATAATACTGTATCCTTGTAAAAATGATGTGCATCTTCTTCTATTACTTCTATTAATAATAAAAAGATTTTTTATGCTTAAAAACTAATAAAAAAATATTTAATCATTTATGATCAATTAATCATTTAAGACATTAGGCTAATATCACTAATTCTAATTACATTAATTTGACTTTCATAAATTCATAAAAAAAGTTTTTTTTTTAAATAGTTTTAGAAGTTATCCAAAACATTACTCTATCTTAACCTAAGATGAACAAAAATAAATAAATAAATAAAATTTTCAAAACCATCATCAATGATACTAAAATGAAAATAAACTCTATCAAAGTACTTCTTCTAAAAACAATTACGAATGTAAACATTTTTCACAACATCTTAAACTTGAGTGTTTTTTGTCTACACAGTAGATGTGATGTTGGGTTGCAAGCATCATGTCATCTATAAAAGGCATAATATATATTAATATCAAAATCTTAATAATATTATTTAAATTAATATGAATATATATTGATTTTAACCATATTGATTAAAATGTATATTAAATGTAGTCATATATGTTATATTTTATTATTACTATTATTATTATTATTATTATGCATATGTTAAAATCAACGTAGATTTATTTTAGTGGTAAGTATATCATGCGCTGAGAGAGCTTAAATCTCTTCTCTCTCTAAAAGAAGTTTGCATCTTAGGAGATTTGATCTCTCTACGCTTGGTAGATCTGTAGTTAATATGGATATAGGATGTTTTAATTTACCCCTTTAAATAGACTATATTCCAAATGAATGCCATGGGTGAATAACATGAAGGTTTTTTTTTTAACGTTATTTTATTTTATTTTGACCAAATAAAAAAATTCATGTTATTATTATTTTATTTAATTTTAATTTTAATTTTTATGTAATTTGACCAAGTCAGAATGTTTACAGGATATGACATTAAAACATCTCTTCCATATTGAGTTGGAGAGTACCTCTGTGCACAATCAAAATCTTAATATCTTGTCCAATTGGCATAGAGTAGACAATAACAATGTGTTATGTTAAGGCACTCCATGGTGTAAAGGTCACAAGTTTGAAACTCCATGGGAAAAAAATCTAGACATACTAAGAATTGGTGTGGCCTAAGCCTAGTATAGTTGTCGAGTGATTTGTATGACTTAAATTCTATTAAGTTACAGCTACTCAAGTCATAAATTAAATGTGTCACTCATCTTAAAACTCACATAATATAACAAAAAAAATCTTAATATCTTAATATTATCAATTAAAATCTATAATATATATAAACATATACTTCCTTTACTTCCTATTCATTAAAACAAAAAATAAAAAATGATAAATTTCACACTGTAAACTTATGTAAATCTAATATACTATATAGTCATCCAAATTTATTTACCCAACAAACACACACCCTCACTTTCTACCCATTAACCTTGTATACACCCAACAAAATACATATGCACATATGTCTAATGAAATTGGTACATGGCATTGCATAGTCCCAACCAATGAGAAGTCACCTTGTCATAGATTTTGGGCTTACATCCACGTGGCTACATAATTAGACGTGGGTACCACCATTTATGTTTTTCTAAACAATGCCATGACATTAACTATCTAAATAATAATTGAATAAAAAAATAATTAGTTTTGCTTTGTTAGCGTTGGTTTTGTTTTTCAAATAATGTTAGCATTAAATTGAATTACAAAATAGTTGGTTTTGTTTTTCAAATAATGTTAGCATTAAATTGAATTAAAAAATAATATAGTTATTGTAGTTATATAAATTTATAAATGAATGATAAATGTTGATAAGTATTAATCTATAATAAATATTTAAATATTTATTTTATAATATATTTCAAGTTATTGTCAAGTTTTACCAGCACAACCAATTGAGGATGAGTCTTATTAGTAAAGTGACCCACGATCAAATCTCATGAAGGTTGTTGCGTTTGTGCTAGGGGGAGGAGACATGCTAAAATCCGGTCAACTTAGGGTTGGTATGGCCCAAACCGGGTGTGATCCCTGAGTGATTTTCACGACTTAGATGTCCCTGGGTTGTGATTTCTCAAGCCACATGTCAAAGCCTGGATAAACACACATGACTTAACAAAAAAAAAAAAAATCTCAAGTTATTAAAAAAAATATAAAACTAACTAAATTATAACTTCTTTATTATTATTATTATTATACACTTTCAATTTTTCCTTTGAATGGATATTACTTTGTTTTTTACCAAAAAAAATTGTAGCTTCTCCATAGTTTAACTTTATGTATTGAATTTTATCAATTTTTATTAATATTTAAAATTAATTATTTGCAATATGATTGTTTTAGGTATTATTTTATAATGATCGTTATTGCATTTTTTGCACAACACAATGCAATGTGGATGACTGCCTCAAATTGTGTTGCCATAGTTTTTGGATGTAGTTGCAATGTTTAGGCCATGATTTTTAGATACTTTTAGATTTGTCATTGTTAGGCTTTATAGGAAACCCCCGAAAATAACATCTGCACACCATAATTTAAGCAAGTATTTGCATAAAAAAATGGATAGGAACAAGATGTAAATAAATACACTTAGTAGGAGTTGTTACTATCCACCATTATTTATGTTTTCTTCAACTTTTTAAGAAGATGAGACCATTCTCAGTTGTTACTACCCACCATTATTTGTGTTTACCAGATTCAACAAATTGAAGAAGATGAGACCAATATCCAGTTAGCATCTCTTTGTTTGGGAGACACTGCTCTCATATGATGGGAGAGTAAGCTTTAGAAGGCAGTAAGCATGTGGGTAAACATCTTTCTTCCCGGTTTGAATTTTTTTATTCTTTAAAAGGAAAATTTTATCCATTAGCATATTGACAGAAAGCCATGATAGAATGACATCATTTGAAACAAGGAAAAGGTCAAGAAGTTCAAAGATTCATAGAAGAATTTAGAAAACAAGCTTTAACATTGGGCATTCCTTTTGATTCACCTGATACATTGATGAAGTATATCATTTATTTACATGATTATCTCTGGCATTATTTTTTATTGTTTGAAACCACTACTCTTGATTCAGCTATTGTAAAATCCATTCACCTTGGAAGTAGGGAAAAGTATGAACAAGGTATTCATGCAAAGAATACAATGACAACAAGGAAAAAGGAAGAAAATCCCTCATGCACTCATTATGAGAAAGAAGGGTATGATGAGGAGAATTTCGAGGAACTGCATCCAGAATTGAAGCCAAAGAGGAATGGTAGAAAATTGAAGAAAAATATGGTAGCCACCATGCAACAAGACCATGAATCCTATTCAAATGATGAGGTAAAGGTCACAACTATTGGATTTGCAAGTGTTATCTGGGCTCTGATTCAGGCGATGAGATGAAGATCATATCTCTTGGGATTACAAGTGATGGACCTATTGAATTAGGTTCTGATTCAAATGATGAGATGGATATTGTAGTAGATGTTGTGCCAAAGATTAGAAGAGCACCAAAGACTGCATGGTTCTAAGAACTTAAGGTGATCAACCAAATCATTCAAGCAAATAATGTTGAACTGATGATACTTTTACAAGAAGTGGAAGAGGATAAATAGAGGTTTCAGCATCATTTATAAGCCATGAAAGAGGCCTTGGAAAAGTTGCAACATGACAAGCCATCATCACCCACTTCAAATTTGACACCTAAGGTAAAAAGTGATTCTTCAATTTCATGTTATGTTCATGAATTTGCTTCTTTTGAGAAACACACAACATGAATTGGCTCAAAATTGATGAAGAAAAATGGGGTATCAAGGAAAATGCCTTAGCATTAATGGCCATGGCATTGTGAATCCCATCAAAGTGGAGGAATTACCTCGTTACGAAAGATAGGGTTATGTCAGAAAGGAGGTTAGAGAATGTTCCAAGACATCTAGTGATCGATCAATGACGAATGTTAAGAGCGCATCACAACATTCGAATGCTAGTGATCATTCCAACAATAGAGCTAAGGAAATCTCTCTGCGTCAGACCCGTTGTAGCTCCTTCTCCTACATTTACACAAATTCACAAGCTTGTCAGGGTAAGCATGAGACGAGTGTCACTATGACATGACCTGACCACCAAGTTTCAGTTTTGGAAGTGAGTTCGACACACTAACACGTACAGAATCCTACAAGGACTAAAGATCACCCAGGAGTTGAAGAAACACCCCATATGGTCAATCCCTAATTTGTATCCTTGTTTATCAAACCTAACACCCAAATTTCACACATACCAAGGAAAGGGTGCGGTTATATGGGTCCAACTACACACATAGGTATGCTTCCATGTGGTTATGGCTTAAATCCTTCATTTCTGAGAATGCAATTCAAATATATGTGCCACCTTTTCAGGTCAACCTTTAGACCACTTCCCATAATTGTTTGTAACTTTATAGAATCATAATTTACATGATGACAAAGCTAAACATTGAACTTGAAGCAAGAAATTAACCTATACTGCCTAATCTATAACAAACATTTCGTGAAACATATGAAAAACATGTAAGATACAGGTCATGAATGCATATCTAATAATAACCTGGTAGTATTCATCTGAGAATCAACAAGAAGGCTCTAAGCCCTCTCTATCTAGCTACAACAACACTTGTTATTCCATGAATTCATCAACCAATCAATAAATTATCAAAACATATCAAGGGTCATAGATATATTACATCATATAACCAAAAAATAACCAACATAGAAACCATGGAAACTCAGCCACAATATCACCAACATAATCACTACAAGTATCCATAAATCAGAGTTGGAAAATATCTCTTATTAATATATGAAAATACCAACCAAGTCAGGGACTTCCACAAACCACTCAACCATATATTGGGTTGAACCAAATCTCTCTTTCAGACAATCAACCCCATGTCATATTACAAGAATTAATGTCGGATATCATGAACTAAACCAAAATAAAACCAACCAGGGCTTCCGGAGACCCAACCAACTTAACCCTCAATAGTAATGATCCTGCCTCTACAGTTCGTAAATCACTAACATCAACCATATCAGTCTTACCCAAGTTTTCCATGGCTTCGAGAACTATTAACTCAACCCAAAAAATTCTAGGGATTTAGAGCATTTATTTCAAACACAACTCCAAGGACTAGTAACTCAACCCACCAAGGGTTCAAGAGTGTTTTTCCCAGCCAACAACTCTAGGAACTAATAAATCAACCCAAGTTATTATAGGGATTCCAGAGTGTTTTTTCCAACCCAAAACCATAAGGAACATGATCACCAATCATAAAAACAAGTGGAAAACCCACAACACCATGGTTATCCAAGAAATGGCAAGGCAAGGCTAAAACCACTGTCAATCTAGGAAAATGCCCATGCCAATGAAAACACATAACCATAGAATCACATGAATATACCATGCATCCAAAAATAGCAATGGAAATCACACATGTAACCTATTAATTACAAATCAATCCAGTGTTAGCTACTAATCCAATTGGTTTTGTGCGCTCTCCACTTTCCTTTGCATTCTTTTTCCAAATCCAAGTGAATACTAGAGTGCTCTAAGCATACTCCAAGATTACTCTAAGTGTGCAAGAGTATGAGAGTCTAAGAATGAAATGAGAGAGCCACAACTGGATTGAGAAAGTCTAGAACTAAAAAAAAAGTTATGAATTGATTCTCTGATGCCTTTTTATCATTGATACCTCCTTGTTCTTCATTTTCCTTCATTTTTTATCTAATTTCCCTTGCATGAAAATCTGTGTCTCTTCACCTTTATTTTCTCCTATTTTTCTTAATTTTCATAAACAAGTGCCAATTATTTCCACTTTTACTTTAACTATCCCTTTGCCAATTTCCATAGCCATTAATTAATCACAAGTGATGCCCACTATAGTTTTTTCCAAACATTCAACTTGGAATACATGTCCCATGACCTTGGTCTTATTTTATCTACATGGAAAATCAACCAGGGGCTATTAAAAACCCCTCCCCCTTGGTGGAACATCGTCCTTAGTGTTCTATGACACATATGACTAAAAAACCACTAAAAAATAAAACATACTTTCCATGAATCTTTAGAACATATCTCGATGCAGTTTTTATAATGACATCCTTCTCAAAAACAAAACAAACATATCGCTTATTGGATATTTATAACACAACTCATTGTGGTATTTACAACAAAATCCATTATGAAAAAAAAAATCATGTGTTAAGTCCCTATATTAATAGTGTAGTCCCTTATTATGTTAGTGTAGCCCCACTTATTGTTATTGTTGTACCCCTGTAACTCCCATATTTTTATTATTGTGCCATTACATTATTATTGTTAGGTTGGCTAGGATTACATTGTGGCCCCACTAGGATTATATTGTGGCCCCATGGACTCCTATATATAGAAGGAGGTTTTGTTCATTTGTATCATCCAAGAATTTTTCATTTATGTAATGTATTGGAGGTTTCCCCCTCGAAGTGGCTTATTTCTAAGGGGTTGATATATCTTTTCCTCTATTTTTGGAGCTGGTTACACAACATTTGGTATCAGAGCTTTGGATTCTAGGGTTTCACTGCTCCAAAGAGGTCATCGTGGAATTTTCGCTATAACTTTTGTTCTACGAAGTTTCAGAAGCTGAAATTTTTAGGGTGCGAAGCCAAAATCTTGAGGAAGCTTGTCTAAAATTTTCAGAGCTTGGTTCACAACATTTGCGGAGATATCATCTGTGGAAGTTAGGTCTTTTTTCAGGCTCCTAAATAGGTCATCGTGGTATTTTCGCTATAACTTTTTTTTTATGAAGGTTCAGAGTCTGAAATTCGTATGGTGCGAATCTGAAATCCTAAGGAAAGTCGTAAAAAAATTTTAGAGCTTGGTTCCTAACATTTTTGGAGCTATGATCTGTGGAACGTAGTGCTTTTGAAGGCTCCTGAATTTCATCTCAAAGAAGTGATCGTGGGAAAATTTCAATAACTCTCTCTCTGGGCATCGGATTGGAGTGCCGTAAAAAGTGGTCACAAGTACACAGACTATAGTTTCTTGGCTATCAATTTCAGAGACAAAACACGAAACAGTGACACGTGGAAAGTATTACAAGTTCGCTCTATTGAACCAGTCCATAATTAGGTCATTGTGGGAGATTGGACACAACTTTGGCTTGGAGAATCCAAATCAGGTCAGACTTGTGGCATTCAAAAGAGAAATCAGAGGGCTATTTCATTGCAGAATTTTAGATATTTAAGAGTCACAATAACATAGATAATCCAATTCCAATATCGAGCTCATCAAAAGCAAGTAAAAGGTGTGTATTTTTTTTCTTGAATTGCATAAATCTTGTTTGAAAAATCAGTTTGAAGTGATTCCAAGGGCCTAATGAGCATATATTTCAGTATTGCGTTCTGAAATGCCTCCTAAAAAGAATTCAACACCCATTAAGCCCTCAGAAATCTATACTATGATGCATGAAGTGGAGGAATTGCAGTATGAGATATCAAAATTACGGTACCAAGTGCAACAAATTTCGATCTTACGAAGAGCAACCGAAGATGACATAGATGGTTTAAAAGAAGAAATGGAGGCTAAGTTGGATTGTTTGAAGGATAAAATAATAGCTAATATGGATGATAAATTAGTGGAAGATGACATCGAGCATCAACAATAAGTTCTCCAACTCTCAAAGGATAACCTAACTTTGGTGCAGAATCTAATGAAACAACAGGAATATCAACATCACATCGAAAGAAGTTCTGAAGCAGTCACAAAAACAAGAAATAGACAAGTATGATCAATTTCAGAGTATCTCAGCAAGTGGAAGACCTTTCCTATAGAAGATTCCACATGGGAGGATGAGAATTTTATACAGAAGCATCAAGAAATAATCAAGCGTTGAGGACAACACTTGTTTGAAGGAGAGGGGCATGTGAAGTCCCTATATTAATAGTGTAGTCCCTTATTATGTTAGTGTAGCCCCACTTATTGTTATTGTTGTACCCCTGTAACCCCCATATTCTTATTATTGTGCCCTTACATTATTATTGTTAGGTCGGCTAGGATTACATTGTGGCCCCACTAGGATTATATTGTGGCCCCATGGACTCCTATATATAGAAGGAGGTTTTGTTCATTTGTATCATCCAAGAATTGTTCATTTATGTAATGTATTGGAGGTTGCCCCCTCGAAGTGGATTATTTCTAAGGGGTTGATATATCTTTTCTTCTATTTTTGGAGCTGGTTACACAACATCATGCAACACCTCATGTAGTCCCCTCTCCATTGTCCCCGTCTGGTGTTCGCCCTACATCTCACCCTCCTGGATAAACTGTACAATATACATGTACAAGTATATATATTAAAATTTTAAAATTTTGCAAATGAAAATGCATAAAATCATGCAATATATTTAAAAAAAAATGTTAGACCGCTTCTTCAAATGGTTTGGATGTTATTATCCCCATCGTCGACTCCATCGCTAAAGTCCTTGCAGAACAAAAATCATCTCCACAAACCTAAAACTAAAAAAACTTAAAACTATAAAATAACTCAATATCTATCTCATTTTTTAATGAAACTTGCACTTCAATTTCTAACTTGAAAAATAAGTGAAAAATTGAATACTTTTAACAGTGGATTATTTGGCACATCTCCTAACAGGGAAGAAGAGGGTGGTGCCATTTCGAAAACATCAGATGGAAGAAGAATCTGTTAACATTTAATCATATACATGTGTACACATGATTTTTTCTTTTAAAGATATGTCCTCATGATATCGATATAATAATACAATAATAATTGTACATCAACATCATGAAATCTTAAAAAACACTAACATTTCCCAAAATGTCATCTTGATTGCTAGAACCAGAACCTTGGGTCGTGATATTATCAAAAATTTTGTTCAACATGCGTGTAAACTTCAAATGGTGAACATATTGTTGGTGTCCCGTGTTTTGATAGTTTGGAAAATCAAAAGACAAGGCAACATCAGAACCAATCTTTAGAGTCCCACGATCTAGTCCTCCTGTTCTCAAAGAGGGATCTCTCGAATATTTTTTTGCAAAGGTTTATCTTGTGTGCTTTGAGTATTGGTTTTAGACTAGTTATTAAGTGCAGGTGTTTGTTTGTTTTCTTGGTTGGATTGAATTGATACAGTAGAACATGAAAGGTCTAGGAAAGATACACAGAATGGAGAAAAATCTAGTTCATTGGGCAATGGAGTCAAGAAGAGGTCATAACATACTCATCAATGGATATGGGATATTAGAGGGAAAATCTAACTTGGCCATAGGATCCTTTTATTTTTGGAATGAGATGAACATTAATGATTTGAAAAGAGGAGATTTAATCCTCAAACAAAGGGAATTTGAAAGCACAACTTGAACAATAAAGAGCTATTTGGTAGACAGGGCTAACCATAAATTCTACAAATCACAGCTTTAAGCCAATAATGATTTCAAAACAACTTTTAAAATGAAATCTGAGATTCGAGGAACACCCTATTTCCTCAAATATTTTATTTCAAATGACTTAGAAAACATAAAAGATTCACTGATAATTGCAGTCATAGAAGAGGGAACACCTAAAAACATCTATGATCAATTATAACGACCTTTAAGCCAATTGTTTAAGTGAGGACAAAGGGCAAGATCAAAACAGACCTCTTTGATTCACTGTAAGCAAAGAACTTCAAAGGGAGACTTCAATAACAATTTTTAAGTGCCAGCAGACAAGCAGGAGAACCATAAATCATGCTGAAACCAACTATTCGAACTATTAAGGAAATAAACGAGCATGAAGACTAAAGAGAGAGATTAAAGACTCTAAAATACTTCAGCAGAAGAAAACATAAAATAGTGAAGGATGAACAGGTCTAAGGTGCTTCCAGGAGTAATTTCTTAGCCTAAAACTTTCAACCTACTGTAGTAAGAAGTTAAGGAACATAATGAAAACAGGGGAAAAACATTAAACAGTTCATAATACTTCACTAACAGCCAAGCTCATGGATCCAATGATAGAGCCTTCTCAGTCACAAGCATGCAACAACATCATCAGGGCTTTCAAGACTTCAATTTCTTCTTCAAATTCAACAGACTATGCATTTATTTCAGAGAGTTTCAGTATTACAACTGGTGATCAAACAACAACCAACCAACCAACAGTTTCTCATCTTCTACAGAAGTATTTATAGAAGGATGAGGAGGTGAGATCTAACAAAAGATCTTAAGGACAATTAATACAGAGTGATGACTTCTCAGCCTTTGAAGGGCTTGATGACGAAGTTTCAGGTGTTTCACTATATTAACTGTTTTACAATTAATATCAAAGCTAGGTGGGAGGTTTATTGACTTTTAGGCTCTATCCAGGACGAAATAACTTCACCGATATTTGTTTGCACTAGTTTCTTTTAGCAGAATTAATTGCTTGGCTGCGCTGTAAGGCAGATATTTTCTTAATCAATAACTTCGGCCTCTGTTTGAATGGTTTGAGGCAACAGGTGGCTCTATGGTAGCCGAGAGGAATCAATTCACCTCAAATGTGATGGTGGAGGCCTTTTTGTCTGTTAAACACTTATGATTTTATTTTAATGGTGTTTTAATTCTGGGAATTAGGATTTTTGATAATCATTCTTAGCCGTAATTCCAAAATCTGTCTTCAATCTTCATTCTGTTGTGCTGTGCCTTTAAAAACTGATACTCTTTAATTATCTTTCTCTTCACAGTGTCTTATTGATGTGTAGATCCACGAAGGTCTCTTTATGGTATCAGCACTTCATGATGCACCGAATGAGTGTGGTGTTGAAACCTTTAAATGGATCCTTTTAATAAACAAATCCTGAAGGATCGTCATCCTTTGGCTTTGATTTTCCCTTTAAAACATTCGAAAACCATTAGATCCTGCAAAAAACACACAAAAATTACAAAATCCTCATTTATTTGGTAAATTGCTTCAGAGGGCGTCGGGAGAGAGCGTGGCCTTTGGATGGCTTCATCCAACGGTGGAGATCTACATAGAAGAGGCAAAAAGGAGAGTGGGGAGAAGAATAAGATGTAGTGATTTTGGACCGTCCGATCTGGACACATGGACGGTCCAGATCCAATCACAGGATCGCAATCGGGGGTGGTGAGCAACTGCACCGATCGAAAGTTGCGATGCAATTAATTGCAGACCATCGATCTGCAGGTTAGATCGACGGTGGGTGAAACATCGAGGGAAATCACAATCGGCAGTAGGGAGTGAGGCGATGCAATTGTGCGATCGGAGAAAAGGCCGATGCGATTGCACGATCGGGCCATCGCAATCGGCGGTGGTAAACATTTAAACCACACCAAAGGAAAATTTTCGATGCAATTGGGCACCTGGTTGAGGGCCTGGTTTTATATAGACCTCTGATAGGCCCCGGGCTCATATATATAGGGGCTAATCGGGGTCGGGCCTTCGGGCTTGGGCTTTTCAATCAACCCATTAAAACTTTTCTAATGCGATAAGAGTTTCGGCTTTTGCACTTGCTTTTTTCAAAGAAAGCAAAGGACCGGGGCCTATGGGTATGGGACTTAATCGCATCGGAAGTTTTGATGTGGCCTTTTCAATCAACCCATTTGAATTTTTCCGATGCGATTGCGCGATCGGTCTTTTTAATCTAACCATTTTTCATTTAACACGTGACTTTTAGCTTTTTAAATCAAACTTTGGAAAAATGGGTTTTTGGGTTTTACAAATAAAAAAGAACGTCGGGGAAGAAATATTACAAGGTTTTAAGCGCCAAAGGTGGGCCCACGGGTTATATGAAAAGATAATGATATCGGGGGTTTTAAATACAAAGGCTAATCGCATCGGAGCTTTGGAACTTGGCAAAAGACTTGCGCCCGTTGATTTATTTTCGATGCGATAAGCGCTGATGAGACTAGCGCCTGGTTTTTATGGCAAGGGCACATGTGGGGAAGTGGTTAGGGGGCTTAGCCAAAGGGGCTAAAGCCTGTAATAAAGAACATGAAATTTTTATGATTTTTCAATGTTTTTAAAGGGATTCGAGGGTTTCGGTAAGGCTAAAAAGTGGGTTTTAAACCTTTCAAAGTGGATTTTCATGAATGGAAGGAGGAAACTTATGAAAAAATAGAGGAATTTTATGGAAGAAAGAGGTAAAAAGTGAAGGTTAGTTTTGTGGTGGAAGGAGGAAAAGGGTCTTTGCAGCAGTGTTTTGACTTATGAAAATAGCAGAATTTTCAGAGTACGAAATGGAAACAATAGTAAAGTTTAAGATTAATGACCAGATGTCTTCGTGAGACTTCAAGAGGTAACACTTTTTGCAATAAAATCTGTTTCCTGAAGGCTCCAAAATCATTTAGCCACCATTTGGTATGACAAAATTTTATCGGTGGCTAACAGTGGCTCCACTTGGGGATGATGCCTTCTTGAAGGCATCAAGAATTTCAGACCTGCATTCTCTGAGATGCTGATTAGTTGCCTCATCCATTGGGCTGCCTTTCTTTGATTGAATGATCTTCTTTTGCTCTAGAAATGCTAACAGCCATGGAAAACAATGGATCTTTCGTCAACAAGCTTTCTACCTACCCAATCCTACTGATCTAACATTTTTTCTTCCTTAGAGTGCACTTGGATTGGAAAACTCTCTTTCAACATTTTATTCTTTTGAAAGCAAAAAATCTAATCTATTTCTACTACTTATTTCTTCATGAACTCAGATTTAACAGCTGAGCCCATATGCTTCTCTACCTAATCGACTAATCTATTAGGATTAAACAGTCCAACAGATTTTTATTCTCTAATTGCTAAAACAGAAATTTAAAAAGCATTCAAGTTAGGATTGAATAGTCTAACTTGATGCTCATCTATGGCACAAAAAAAAGCTGCACATAGATTATTATTTGCAGAAAATTAAAACAAAATGATGAAGGCTTAAGATCTAAAAATTCAAAGCACTTCCTTCATCTTTTTACAGCTCTGTTTTGACTTTATTTGAGTTGTTTCTCCTTTGCCATCTAGTTCAGATTTTGAGCTAATTTAGAACCAGATTTTTATCCTTTTTGACTCAGAAAACAAAACAGATTTGAGTCATTCTCTTTTTGAAATGTTAGGTTGATATTTTGAGTATGTTTGAACCTTTGATTTCTATCCTAATCTATCTACTGATAAGCCAAGATTAAACAGTTTGGCAAATCGAATTCACTATCCTATCAGCAGAAAATTTAAAGGCTAATTAGTCAAGATTAGGCATTTTGACTAACTAGAAGTGTGTTTTTCAGTAGTGGTATTTAAGCTTGCACACTTTCATATTTGTTTCTCTTTTGTGGTATGGGGCTATACCTTTCTTGTTTTACAATCTGCCCTCTTTTCTCCTTTTTATTGTTTTTGGATTTTTATTTTTTCTTTCAAGACAAAAATCAACAACTAACTAACTGCTCAAAACTGATCTTTATTGACATTCCTATCTAACCTAATCTAATCTTAAATTATTTACATGTTTAGTTGATGAAATCTCTTTTCTAGTACAACAAATCCAGTAAATGATTCCACGATTGGTCCTTTTTCATCTCCTTGGGCAAGCTGGACAAATAGGGCCACTCCCATTCCTTTTGTTTTTTAGCAGCAGTGCTAAATAATCTTCTTTCTTTTGGTAATACACTACTCCTAATGACCTTGATCCCTTCTTCAAATGCCTTCAAGAAGTGAGCATAGGGATCTTGAAATAGTGCCTGGTCAAGAGTGTTTGGAAGATGTGTTTCAACTAGGATCATTTGTTTTTTCTCCACTGGATTAAGGCAAAGATTCTTTTGAGGAAGACAAACTTCCTCATCTTCATTATTATCTGAACTGGAGGACTCATCATATATTACAGTGTTGTCCTCTTGTAGCTCTGAGATATTATGATTTAATAGGCTGAGCTCTGTGAAAAGATCAATGTATTCTGGAGCAGGGGTTTGTTCTATTGCTTCCTCTTTTTCAAGAGAAGGTTTCTTGGTTTCAACTTGCTCAAAAATTTCTTCACTGCTTTCCCCTTCAACCTTTGAGCTGAAATTCTGTTGATTCCCAATCACATGGAAACTATCACTGATGATCTGAGATGAAGCACAACAAAGATCCAATAAATCTTCACTTACTTCTAGGTTTTGAAAACTTTCGTCATCAGTATCATAGACAGTCTGCACTGGTTCATTACGTTTTTGAAGGAACTAATCTTCCTCCCATAAATCTACTAATGATGACCCTGCAAAATTAACTTCTGTTTGGGAAGCATCATCACTAGATAGATCAAAGTTAGGAGAATCATAAATATAACTAATACTACCAATCAAACATACTGGGTTATCAACAGGTCTTTATTTATTTTGATTTACAGAAGAACTTTCCGAATCTTTACAACAAAGTTCATTATGTGAATGGGCAGGAGTGTTTGTTTTGCAGAAAATTTCAGAGAGAGACTATTTATAAATAGTCTGATCTATCTCTTTTTCTGTCAAAGGGGAAGATGTTTCTATGTTCCTTTGAATAGGAGTACAACAGATCTTTGTCTCTTGTGAAGACTGATTTTGAGGCTGGATGTCTTCTTGAGCCTCAGCTGTAAGGGATGATGGATCAGCATCTGAGTTTTCAGGAATATCTTGAGGAATATCTGCGGTCTCTTGACTGTTTTCTTCCTCAGCTATTTCATCCATATTCTTGTGATAGCTAGGATGCATATGAAATTCTTGAATGGCTGTTAACAGATCTTTAGAATGCATATTAACCAAATCCACATCAATATCTAACAGGTATTGTATGATATTCTGAGATTGATCACAACAGTCCCATGACAAGGATGGAGAGTTTCCTTTATAATTCTTGTAAAATACTTGGTGCATGTCTTTTAAAGAAAACAAACTTTTGGGTTCTAACCATTCATACCAATTCCTAGCTTTTCCTTCTAATGTTTCCATGAACATTTTCATTAGGCAGTCTTCGTGCCATTGAACCTTGAACTTCCACACATGTGTATGAAACTTGATGAGATGTAGCAAGGGGTTATCAACATTTTCGCCCTGAAAGGTAGGTAAGTTTTCTAACCAATCTATTTCAGGCATTTTGTGTGGGAAGCCAGGGATATGCTCCCTGCTCATTGGGGCATACCTTCATTGTATCCTTGGAATCATTTTATAAATCAAGAAAGAGGTCACTGTGTCTATCAACCAGTTCAGAGTCTTCTACCAGTGGATTCATTAGGTCTTTTGGATTTGTGGAGTTGTCGGGTGGAAGATTTTGAAATGTTTTGTCCACCAACAGCATGATTGGGTTTTCTCAATGCATTCCCAAGGGATTCTACAAGGACTGGAAGGGTAATAGGCTTTTGGAGGCCAGTGGAGTCACCAAGTGGAAATTTTTTAGATTTTATAAGGGTAAAATGTTTTATGGTTCCACCACCATGTTTATTATGAAGCCAAACTAAATATTTTGGTTTTTTCAGAGTTTCTATGGTTGTTTGAAAGACTAATGAGTTTATAAGAGCTTGCTAGGAAACTATGAACTCAGTGGTCCCACCGTGATCGCCATTATGTTGGTGTCCTGTGTTTTGATAGTTTGTAAAATCAAAGGACAAGGCAACATCAGAACCAATCTTTAGAGTCCCAGGATCTAGTCCTCCTATTCTCAGAGAGGGATCTCTCGAATATTTGTTTGCAAAGGCTTATCTTGTGTGCTTTGAGTATTGGTTTTAGACTAGTTATTAAGTGCAGGTGTTTGTTTTTTTGTTTGGTTGGATTGAATTGATACAACAGAACATGAAAGGTCTAGGAAAGATACACAGAATGTAGAAAAATCTAGTTCATTGGGCAATGGAGTCAAGAAGAGGTCATAACATACTCATCAATGGATATGGGATATTAGAGGGCAAATCTAACTTGGCCACGGGATCCTTTTGTTTTTGGAATGAGATGAACATTAATGATTTGAAAAGAGGAGTTTTAATCCTCAAACAAAGGGAATTTGAAAGCACAACTTGAACAATAAAGAGCTATTTGGTAGACAGGGCTAACCATAAATTCTACAAATCACAGCTTTAAGCCAATAATGATTTCAAAACAACTTTTAAAATGAAATCTAAGATTCGGGGAACACCCTATTTCCTCGAAGATTTTATTTCAAATGACTTAGAAAACATAAAAGATTCATTGATAATTGTAGTCATAAAAGAGGGAACACCTAAAAACATCTATGATCATAATTATAACGACCTTTAAACCAACTTTTTAAGTGAGGACAAAGGGCAAGATTGAAACATACCTCTTTGATTCACTGTAAGCAAAGAACTTCAAAGGGAGACTTCAATAACAGTTTTTAAGTGGTATCAGACAAGCAGGGAGAACCATAAATCATGCTGAAACCAACTATTCGAACTATTTGTTGAATCTCTAATTAAACTGAGAGGGGGGGGTGAATCAGTTTAATACATTCCTGATCTTTTAAACTTTTCAATAAACTTATTTACACCTTCATTTCAAACTCTATTTAATGTGAGAGTAATCTTAGAATTTAATCTGAAAGTATTAGTTTAATAGAACAGTAGACTTAATTTGAGGAAAGCGAGCGAGGTATTAAGAAAATGATACATATAAGATCAATACATAAATATCATGCACATAGACACCGGATATAAGTGGAAACCCATAAGGGAGAAAACCACATCTTATTATTGTTGTGATGTAAAGGCAAGCTCCAACTCCCTCTCACCACTGATTTTCTGTAGGCTCCAACCTACAAGAGGCTACTACCTCAATTCCGCAAGCTACAACTTGCAAGGAAAGCATACTCCTTGAGTTTTAGGGCACCAACCTACGGGAGGCTCCAACTCGGTCGGCTACAGGCGAAAGCGACTATCAGGCCACCTTTATAGGGAAGCTCCAACCTCGTCAATTATTTGAAAGTTTGTTGATTTACCTCGGATATCGGCTCTGTTACTGTAGCTTCTCCTTGTGTTCTTCTTTCTTAATCTTATCTGTCTTACTCTTCTATATTCTGCCTTCTCTCGATTTACTCTCTCTTCATTAAAAAAAAACTCACTCTGCATATCAAGATGATATTATTTATAGATTTCCTCACATGGCTGTTTGTATTCTGCTTGGATTTCGAAATGGAAAGTCATGTCTCTTTGCCTTCTGCCTTCTCACTCCTTTTATCAGCTTACTCAGAAATTATAACTGTAGGTGTCAATTTTAACATTACAGTGGGAGTTTGTTTTCTCTCGGGGACTTGCCAATGCATCACAAACAATAAAAATTTAAATAAAACATTTACATTCAAATTTAAATGAGAACTCCAGCTCAACTCATTTAGTCTTTTGAATTGGTACGCATTTGTCTTTTCTTTGGCTATCTTTGTCTTTTCTGTGACTATGTTTTATCTTCTTTCGGATCTGTTTGCTCTTCTGTCCTCTGCTGTGGTGTAACTGCTGCATCTGTGTAAATGTGCCTTTTATATCCGCTGACTGTAAATCTGGAGGAATTCCAATCCCTTTTATGCCATTAGTGTCTTGTAGATGTGGCAGGTTTCGCAGGCCGGAACATACATATATCACAAGCGTTAATAATCGCCCTCCCGTAAAGCTAAGGTCCGTGGGTCTAGAGACCACGCAGCTTATCGCAACCGTGTTATATATATAACTCAATAACCATTATATATCATATGTGTTATTCCCCCGGATCATATTCAAACGCTATTCAACATATATAATATATACAATTTATTTGCAAATAACCCGACGTCCATAAGGATTGGCTACCAATACGATTAGACCTGAAACTCAAGTTGTATATGAGTCATAGTTTATATACCAATCGGGTCCGGATTTCCAATCGCAATCGCAACTCTTATATTCTTCGATGCGATTGACCATTGCCGATGCAATTAGAACCTGGAGCTGAAATCTTTGTTAATCATAATTTATAAGTCCATCGGGTCTGAACTCTTAATCGCAATCGCAAGTTCTTTAATATGTGTTGCGATGGTTTGTTTCTTTCCGATGTGATTGGAACTGGACTTCAAACACTTTGTTAAACATGGTTTATAGACCCATCGGGTCCGGTCTTCCAATCACAATCGCAAGTCTTTCACATATATTCCAATTGACCAGTGCCAATGTGATTTGACCGTAACTCAAATATGTATTAACCCCTGCTTATAACAGGATCGGGTCCGCCATTTCAATCACATCGTTTTACAAAAGACATGCGATTGGGAACTCGGATGCGATTAGCATCTATCAACTCACAGCGTTATAACAAGATCGGGTCCGGGCTTCAATCGCAATCGCAACTCTCAGTTGGTTGCATGTTCCGCTGCCCTTGCGATCTTCGATTGCGATTGGGGAGGGGCCCACCTTATCAAACTTTGTTTTATGCGCTCCATAATATAAATGCCTTGGACCTTTGTTTATGTGATGCACTGCACATATATGTTTATATATATTTTTGCCGCCGGAGTGAAGCGATTCCCGGAATAAGTTTGTGTTATATTATATGTGCTCACGTAGGTTGGAGAGTGCGTTCGAATATGCCTCTGCCTCTGCTGCTCCTGTCGCTCTGCCTCTACCTCTATTGCTGAGATAACGGTTCTGCCTCTATTATATTCGTTTCCTCTGCCTTCATTTGCTTCTTTGCTGCCTCTTTGCTTCAGCGCTGCCTCCTTTGCTTGAGCGCTGCCTCCTTTGCCATCAATGACAATATTTCCAATAGTCTCCCCCCTTGGCATTGATGGCAATCCACTTTCTCTGTTTGCTTTCTCTTTCTCTTGTTGCTTGCTCTTCCTGTTTGCTTGTTCTTCCTCCTGTTGTTTGTTCTTCCTCCCCCTTTGACATCAATGGCAAAGGACGACACCTCATCTCTCTGTATGGGTTTTGTCGTTGCATTTCCTTTCTCTGAGTTACATTTAGGTCCTCTTCTGCTGAAATTGGACTATGCTGCTCCAGAGTGATGTATGAAACTTGTTGAGAGAACACTTTGGTATAGTGAGCCGATATATGTTTTATAGCTGTGATTCATTTGTAGTGCCTGTAATATGTGCTAGATTGCAGACAGAGATGATGCATTTTACGATTGAAAGGTTCTTGTTGCTTCTGAATGCTGATAATACTGATAATGCTGATCCTGTGGACTTGTTTTATGCTTATCTTGCTGGTTGTTCTCCCCTGGAATGATATCTTCGTTTTGTTCTCCCCCTGAGACTGTACTTTCTCTTCATATTAGAGAATAGTATCTACAGATACTACCCCTAGTTTGTCTCTCAAGTATTCGAATGGTTCTTTGGCAAGTGGTTTGGTAAATATATCTGCTATCTATTCTTTCGTTGATACATAGTCCAGTTTAACTATCTTCTGAGCCACTTGTTCTCGGAGAAAATGATACGTGATTGGTATATGTTTAGTTTTTGAATGAAGCACGGGATTTTTAGATATACTTATAGCACTTGTATTATCACATTTGATTGAGATAGGTTCATTAATTCTTACCTTCATGTCTTGAAGTGTCTGCTTCATCCACATGACTTGTGTGCAACATGCTGCTGCTGCTATATATTCTGCTTCAGCTGTAGACAGAGAGATGGATGTTTGTTTCTTGCTTAGCCATGCCACGAGACTTTCTCCTAGATAGAATGCACCTCCACTTGTACTCTTCCTATCATCCACACAGCTGGCCCAATCTGCATCTGTGTATGTTGTCAAGGTGAAGCTTTTGCCTTTAGGATACCAAAGCCCATATTGTGCAGTTCCTTGTAGATATCTGAGTATTCTTTTTACTGCCAGAAGATGGTTTTGTTTAGGTGTTGCTTGATATCTTGCCACTAGTCCTACTACTAGCATGATGTCTGGTCTTGAAGCTGTCAAGTACAACAGGCTTCCTATCATGGATTTGTAGAGTTTTTGATCTACATCTGCAGACCTATCATCAGCACACAGCTTGCATCCCGTGATCATGGGGGTTGTCATTGGTTTGCAGTCCTCCATTTTGAATTTTTTCAGCATTTCTTTTAAGTATTTTTCTTGAGAGATGAATGTGCCTGTGTTCTTTTGCTGAATTTGCAGTCCCAAGTAGAAAATGAGTTCTCCAATCATAGACATTTCAAACTCTGTTTTCATCTCATCAGCAAACCCTTTTGCTAGTTCATCTTTGTTGCTTCCAAACATAATATCATCAACATACACTACAACAATCAGGAGTTCATTTTCATGGGCTTTTATATATAGATTGTTGTCTACTCCACCTCTCTTAAAACCTTGTTTTTGCAAATATTTATCCAGTCTTGAGTACCAAGCACGAGGAGCCTGTTTCAGTCCATATAGGGCCTTCTTCAGTCTGCATACATAGTCTTCTTTGTCTGTCAATGAGAAGCCTTCTGGTTGTTCCATGTACACTTCTTCTTCTAGATCTTCATTAAGAAAAGCAGACTTTACATCCATTTGATATACCTTGAAGTCTTGGTAGCATGCAAATGCCAGGAACATTCTGATAGCTTCCATTTTGGCTACAGGGGCAAATGTTTCATCATAATCAAGTCCTTCTATTTGTGAGTATCCTTTGCAGACCAGCCTAGCTTTATTCCTGATTACTTGTCCTTGCTCATTCATTTTGTTTTTGAATACCCATTTTGAACCAATGATATTTTTCTCAATAGGTCTAGGAACTAGTTCTCAGGTATTGTTCTTCTCAATTTGGTCCAATTCTTCATTCATTGCTTTTATCCAATACTTGTCCTTGTTGGCTTCTTCAAATTTCTTTGGCTCTATTTGTGATAACATGGCTATGTATACTTCTTCTGTTTGTTCTGTTAGCTGCCTTCTTGTCTGGACTCTTGCTTTCTTGTCTCCTATGATCTGATCTTCGGGATGATTCTTCTGAGTGTATCTTGAGGGGGTTTTCGAGCTCAGCTCTGCATCATCTGTTGTCTTGCTTGTTTCATCATCATCCTTGTCTTCCTCTTCATGATTGTCTGATGGACTGCAGCAGTCTGTATTTCTTGTATTGTTTGGAAGTTCTTCATCAAATCTCACATCAATACTTTCAACTATCTTCCGAAGGATCTTGTTGTAGCACTTGTACCCTTTGCTTTTGGAAGCATATCCTAGAAAAATCCCTTCATCTGCTCTTGCATCAAATTTCCCAAGGTTTTCATCATTATTCTTTATGTAACACTTGCTACCAAAGACTCTGAAATGTTTTATTGAAGCTGGCTTTCCATGCCATAGTTCATATGGAGTTTTGTCATTGCTTGGCCTTAAGTGAGCTTTATTAAGGATATGTACTGCTGTGTGTACTGCTTCTGCCCAGAAGGTTTGAGAAATATTATTCTCTTGCATCATAGCTCTGGCTATTTGTTGTACAGACCTGTTTTGTCTCTCTGCTACTCCATTCTGCTGAGGTGTCCCTGCAATAGTAAATTGTTTCTTTATTCCATGTTCATTACATAGATCTGCAAAGTCATAATCTGTGAATTCTCCTCTGTCTGATCTGATAAATTTCAGCTTGCATCCAGTTTGATTTTCTGCTAATGCTCTGAATATCTTAAAATTTTCCAATGCTTCTGATTTATTTTTGAGAAAGGCAACCCATGTCATTCTGGAGAAGTCATCTATTATCAGCATGAAATAGGATTCTCCACTTGGTGTTCGAGTTCTAGCAGGTCCACACAGGTCCATGTGCACAAGCTGGAGTGGTCTTCTTGTTGACAACTCCTCTTTAGATTTAAAGGATGTGCGAGTCTGTTTCCCCAATTGACAAGATTTGCATATAGTACTTGAAGGCCTTTTTATTTCTGGCATGTCTTTGACAGCTTTCTTCTTGCTCGATTTGATGATATGGTCAAAGCTGAGATGTCCCAATCTCCTATGCCACAACCATGACTCCTCAAGTTTGCTAAGATGGCAGGCTTCATCTTCCTCTTTCACTATGTATACATTGTTCTCTGTTCGAACACCTTTGAGCAGAGTCTTTCCTGTTGTGCTTGACTTGACTACACAATCTTGTGCTCTAAAAAGAACTTCACAGCCTTTGTCACACATCTGACTGACACTCAGTAAATTTTCTTTCAGTCCATCCACAAATAGTACCTCTTGGGATTTTCCTCTGCCATTGTCTATGCTGACTGAGCCTTTTCCTTTGATCTTTCCTGATTTATCATTACCAAAAATAACATTGCCATATTTCTTTTCATCAAGAGTTATAAACTTGCTTCTGTCTCCAGTCATGTGTTTGGAGCAGCCACTGTCCAAGTACCACTGGCTTTTCAGATCTTGAGCAGTTAGAGCCAGGTCACAATTATTCACCTTCTTTATCCACTGGAGGCCCCCTTTTGAACATTTGATTATAGTTTTTGCAGAATTGTGAGCATGAACAAAATTGCTTTGACTCATAAACCTCCTTGAGGTATTGAACATCAGTCTTTGTCTATACTTTCTACATTCAATAATTTTGTGGCCAAATTCCTTACAATAAAAACAATAACCATAGAAATTATTTGCATACCTGATGTAAGGTTGTTTTCTCCATTTGTTTGTTTGAGATAGCCTCTTCACTGTTTGCATCTTTTGCAGGTCTGAATTACTCTTCCTTGCATAAAAATATGCAGCAATGTGTCCTGGCTTGTGGCAGACATAGCAGGTGGCATTCTTCATAGGAGGGAAGAATTTCCTCTGATGACTTCCAAATTTGATATACTTAGGGGCATATGATTCTTTTTCTGCCATCTTAGTATTCATTATATTCTTTGTTACTAGAGGTTTCTTCTGCTCTTTGTCTCTCTTATTGAAGATTTCTTCTTTTGTTGGAATTATTTGAGCTACTTTCTCATCCTTCTTTGCTTTTACAAAAATAATCTCTCTGTCAACCTTTTCTTTTCCTTTACTTGATTCTCCTTCGTAGCCTATTCCAGTCTTTATCATAGGGGATCTTTGAGCAACCAAAATTTCATTCAAATTAATAGAGCTTGTTGTTTGAGAAGGGTATATAGAAACTTTCTGTTGAGCATTTTCTAATTTCTTTCTCAGACACAGAATTTCTTCTTCCAGCTTCTCTTGTTCTCGAGATTTATCTTTGATTTGTTGAAGTAACATATCTTCTATCTTCTTGGCTTCTTCAAGCTTTACCTTCAGCTGCATGAGGACTTCTGAATTTTGTTCTTCTTCCACACATTTTAGGAGAATCTCTTTTTGTTTTCTGCATTTTAGTTTGAGTCTGTCAATCTCTTCCAGAGCACTTCTTAGCTCCCCCTCAAGGTCTACTTCCCCTTATTCTTCTTCATCTTCTAGTAGGAGTCCCTCAAGATCTTCTATGGCCATCAATAAAAATTCTGAGGTTCCTTCTTCACTTGAGGGTTCATCTGAGTCTTCAGATGCACTGCTGTCTTGCTGAGCATAGAAGGATTTTCTGCTGAATTTCTTTCCTTTCTGCCAGAACTTTGATGTGTCTTTCTCTAATTCTTGAGCTTGATTTCTTACTTTCTTGTGAGGACATTTAGCAGCATAATGTCCAACTCTTCCACGGTTAAAGCATTTGAAGGGAAGTTTACCTTTGTATCTACCTGAGCCTCTATCCAATTTCTTGACAAATTTAGCCTCTTCTTCATCAGAGCAAGAGCATATTTCTTCCTTTTCTTCTTTCTTCTTTTCTGTTTTGAATGCTGCTTCTCTTGTACTTGGCTTCTTCTGTGGGAGCCTCATTTCATAGGCTGTTAGATTTCCAAGTATCTGGTTCATGGTTAGAGTCCCCCAATCCGTTGTCTCTTCTATTGCAGATACCTTGGGATTAAATCTGGATGGGAGTGATCTTAGAATCTTTTGCACAACTATACTTTCTGGTATGGTTTCTCCAAGAGCTTTCATATTGTTAACAATTTCTGCAACTTTTAAGAAGAAGCTGCCAACATCTTCATCATCATTCATTTTAAGTTTTCAAACTGGGCTCTATATACTTGAAGTTTGGAAGTTTTTACTTTCTGGTCTCCCTCATGTATGTCTTCAAGAGTATCCCATATTTTCTTGGCAGTGTCTTTGTGCATTACTTTAATAAACTCTGCTTCACATAATCCATTCAGGATGGCATTCATGGCTTTTTCATTAGCCACAAAATCTTGTTTTGAGTCCTTTTCTGTGTCAGTTGCCTTCGGGGCATATCCTAATTCCACAGCAGCCCAGACTTCTATTCCTAGAGACATTATGTATGTCCTCATTCTGATTTTCCAGAAAGCATAATTTTCACCGGTGAAGAAAGGGGCTTTATTGGTTGAGCATCCTTCTTTACTAGCCATCTTGGGAACCTAGGATCTCCTTTCAGTTGTTAGACTTGTACAAAGGAACTTGGCTCTGATACCAATTGTTGAATCTCTAATTAAACTGAGAGGGGGGGGGGGGGTGAATCAGTTTAATACATTCTTGATCTTTTAAACTTTTCAATAAACTTATTTACACCTTCATTTCAAACTCTATTTAATGTGAGAGTAATCTTAGAATGTAATCTGAAAGTATTAGTTTAATAGAGCAGTAGACTTAATTTGAGAGTAGCAGGTATTAAGCAAATGATACATATCATATCAATACATAAATATCATGCACAGAGACACCAGATATAAGTGGAAACCCATAAAGGGAGAAAACCACATCTTATTATTGTTGTGATGCAAAGGCAAGCTCCAACTCCCTCTCACCCCTGTTTTTCTGCAGGCACCAACCTACAGGAGGCTCCTACCTCAATTCTGCAAGCTACAACTTGCAAGGAAGCACCAACTCCCTTCATTTTTCTGCAGGCACCAACCTACAGGAGGCTCCAACCTCAGTCAGCTACAACTGACGACTATCAAGCTGCAACTTGATAGGGAAGCTCCAACTTCCTCAATTTATCAAACTGAAAGTTTGCTGATTTACCTCAAATATCAGCTCTGTTCTGTAGCTTCTCCTTCTGTTCTGCTTTTCTTAATCTTCTCTGTCTTACTCTTCTATATTCTGCCTTCTCTCGATTTACTCTCTCTTCATTTTAAAAAAAAAAAACTCTCTCTGCATATCGAGATGATATTATTTATAGATTTCCTCACATGACTGTTTGTATTCTGCTTGGAATTCGAAATGGAAAGTCATGTCTCTTTGCCTTCTGCCTTCTCACTCCTTTTATCAGCTTACTCAGAAATTATAACTGTAGGTGTCAATTTGAACATTACAGTGGGAGTTTGTTTTCTCTCGGAGACTTGGCAATGCATCACAAACAATAAAACCAATTAAACCATTTACATTCGAATTACAATGTGAATTCCAACTCACTTATTTTGTCTCTTGGTTTGCTGCGCATTTGTTTTTTCTGTGACTGTATGCTTTTCTGTCCTCTGCTGTGGTGTATTTGCTGCATACATGAAACAGTGCTTTTATATCAGTGCCTCTTAGAAAAATACGTGACTGCTGACTTGCAGCAAGTGTCTTCTTGATGTGGAACTTTCCGCAAGCGGAACGGACATATATCACAGTCACTGTATATTAAGAATCGCCCTCCCATTAAGCTGAGGCCCGTGGGTCTACAGACCACACGGCTTATCGCAACAGCGTTATATATATATATAATAGCGCCCTTTTATATATATATAAGTAATTTTAACACTCGGCATACATACAACCTTCCTTTTAAAACGACTTAAATCAATTCTCGGCATTATATAATAAAAACTCTTTAAACAAATAAGAACTCCTTTCGGGCTCACTCGCCGATCTTTTTGATGCGATGAATCACTCCTCAGCCTCTTCCGATTGTGATTATTCTCCGTTATGGCAAAAATTCAAACATATATCAGTCTTGGCTTATAAACCCATCGGGTCCGGCCTTTCAATCGCAATCGCAATTCTTTGTTTGCACGTTCCGATCCCCTTGCGATTTCTGATTGCGATTGATCGCAATCGCGACTTTGAGTTGCAAGCCCCTCTGCTTTGTTTACCTCCGATGCGATTGGGAAGGGGTCCCACCATATAAAAATTCATTTTGTGTGCTCCATATATATACCTTGGACCTTTGGTTATATGCTCTGGGCTTCATTGTACTCGCAAATTCTCTGTTTATTTAAGTTCCGAGATTTATCAATTGCGGTTTATAGACCCATCGGGTCCGGATTCTCATCACAATTGCAATTTCCTGTGGGTTACATATTACGTTGCTCTTGTGATCTCCGATTGCGATTGGGTGAGGGGTCCCACCTTATAAGCCATTTCGTTTTGATAGAACCTTTGATTATATAGATATAAAGCGCTCCGCTTGTATATAACTGATATATATGTTTATATATATATATATATATATTTTGCCGCTGGAGTGAAGCGATTCCCGGAATTATGTTTGTATATGTTATATGTGCTCCGCTTGCATATAACTGATATATATGTTTATATATTTTGCCGCTGGAGTGAAGCGATTCCCGGAATAATGTTTGTATAAGTTATATGTATAATGCCGGTTGGAGAGTGTGATTCCTGGAATTTTATAACGGCTCTGCTTCTGCCTCTGCCTCTGCTGCTCCTGTCGCTCTGCCTCTGCCTCTATTGCTGAGATAACGGTTCTGCCTCTATTATATTCGTTTCCTCTGCCTTCATTTGCTTCTTTGCTGCCTCTTTGTGGCCTTTGCCTCCTTTGCCATCAATGAAAATATTTCCCACTTACTTTCTATCTTCCATCACCTTTTTCTTTTCAATATCCTTTAAATGATTTTGTTGATATTTAATGTTTGAAATCACGTTATAATTCCTTGATTATATGTGTTTGGGGACTTTCCCTTTGAAATTACCCAAAAATACCCTGGCAATTTTATCTTCGGGATGCATGTCTGACCCTATTGTTCAATATTTTGATTGATAGTAGTAAACATAGAGAGTTAGGGGGCTCTTGACTTGGTTTGGTTGGGCCATTAGATCCCTAACATCTACTAGGGAGAACCCCCTTGAGTTGGAGGAGAGCTAGCCCGAAGTGAAAAGAGGTTGGTGAGGTGACAATGGGGCTATTGAATTACACATGGTATCACACTTTAGCTTTAAGACTTTATCTTGAGAAGTGCGAGATTTTGCTATATCAATTCTCAAATTGTTTACAACACTATTGTTAAGAACTAATAAGAAGTGATGTTGAGGGGTTTTTGGGTATAAGAAACAATACCATTTAAAAACTAGAGTTCTCAGTCCTTGGCATTCCTTCACCTGGGCCTAGGGGCACACTAGAATAATTTCACACTAAACCATGCAAACTTAAAAGTAACTTAACAGATCCATAAAGTAATAATAATCATAATTCCTAATTTCCTATTGTACAATATGATGCAAATTATTCAAAGATGAAGAAATGAAGACATGCAATGTCTGAATTTCAAGATTGATGAACCAATATAAGAAGTTAGAAACTACAACTTTGATTCAATACTCTGTGTCCTAACTCCAGGAAGGAATCTAGTTTGTAGTACAGAACATGCATCGTGTATTATCAATTCTTAATTGACAACAACTAAAGGTCGTCTACCTCATCAATTCCTTCCCATTTTGTGTTTTATGTTATATTCCTTATAAAAGTGTCAAATTTCTCTCAAAGTAAGCAACCACTGAATAAAATAAAAAATAGTTGAGATATGATTGAGAAATGGTCATTTATTTCTTGAAAGGATCTTCACAATTTCTTTGGTTGTTTTTCATCTCAAGAAACAAGAAATGACCTAAGAAGCTATCGTGATGTAATATAAGAAACAACACGGTGCAATGGCCATTTTCAAAGCCAAATGATGTCCATTGAGGACATGGCCTTTATTTGGTTCTTGTTTCATAGGAGTTTCGGGTAGAAATGGAACTTTTTTGTACCATTTCCAGTAGTAAAAAGGGAAAACCTTCTTTTTCCATGGGAAATAATTTACCTTTCCTTTTTCAAGATCATCTAAATCACAAAAAATATGAACTATACTGCACACATTCTTGGATAATGTGAAAGTGGAAAAGGAATACCCTACACAAGTGATGCACACATGTACATTTGAACACTAATAGATTTTTGTAGTTGAAATGCAATGCTTGTTTTCATTTAAATGTAGGGTTTTTAAACCAGGGAGAAATAATGGCTGCCAAATTAATAAGCGTTTCTTTGGGAAAAATTTAAATCTTGTATTGGGTGATGAAGATAATAGAGGGTATTGAATCTTGATTCTTGACATCTAGAGAGAACCATACATCCTAACACAATCCAATGGAATTGACCAAAAAACCCAAATAGAGTCAACCCTACTATAGGAGGAAGGGCCTGCAGTAAGAACTTACCATTTGCAGAGAGGCGAGGGCAAATGTTGTTAAGGCCGAGGGTGAATGCTTTTAAGGGTGAGGGCGAATGCAGGGTGAATGATGTTCTAAAAGAGCTGAGGGCGAATCCAGGGCGAATGCTGAGGGCGAATGTTGTTCTGCAAGAGCTCAGGGCGAATGCTGTTTAGTAAGAGCTGAGGGCGAATGCTGAGGGCGAATGCTGTTCTGCAAGAGCGGAGGGCGAATGCGCGCGTGATATCAGATGTTAATGTAGCACACATGTACATTTGAACACTAATAGATTTTTGTAGTTGAAATGCAATGCTTGTTTTCATTTAAATGTAGGGTTTTTAAAGCAGGGAGAAATAATGGCTGCCAAATTAATAAGTGTTTCTTTGGGAAAAATTTAAATCTTTTATTGGGTGATGAAGATAATAGAGGGTATTGAATCTTGATTCTTGACATCTAGAGAGAACCCTACAGCCTAACACAATCTAATGGAATTGACCAAAAAAATCCAAATAGAGTCAACCCTACTATAGGAGGAAGGGCCTGCAGTAAGAACTTACCATTTTGCAAGAGCTGAGGGCGAATGCTGTTCTGCAAGAGCTGAGGGCGAATGCTGAGGGCAAATGTTGTTCTGCAAGAGCAGAGGGCGAATGCGCGCGTGATATCAAACGTTAATGTAGCTATTGCGACAAATACGAAACAATAAAATCATTTTTATGTAGTGCGCATATAAGTTTCGAATTTTTATGTAGCGCGCATATAAGTTTGGTATTTTTATGTAGCGCGAAAATAACTGTCGTTATACCGACGGCGGAAAAGGCGTCGCTATTACGACGGGTGCCTCCAAACGTCGCAATGGCGACACCTAGACATTGTGTCGCAGTTGTGACGTTTAGAGTCATCTCAATAGCGACGCTTTGGGCCATGGTGTCGCAATTACGACACGTTTTTAACTGTCGGTATTGCGACACTTTTCTATAGACGTCGGTATAGCGACGGTTTCGAGCGGGATGGAAAAATTTGGGAAAATTTTTGACATTTGGTCAAAAGCGTCGAAAACAAGTGTCGGAATTTCTGCCAAATGTAGTAGTGTATAATCAGACTTATATGATCAGAGATGCATCATTGGAACAATACTAAAATACCGAGTGTTATCACCTGATCTGGACCCCAGGCTGAAAAGGGAAAAACAAGGTAACAACTAAACCACGCTCAGCCTTGTAGCTAGCCCTACAAGGACAGGAGAGGGCTCTCTCCGTGAATGGATATTCAACGAAACACAATAATGATCTGATATTAGGCTAGATAAAATGATGGGGATGAAATATTTAATAAATGAATGAATTTCAGGGATGTGTGGAATAAAATGAGATAGTTTTAAACTGGGAATTAAATCAGGACACAGGATATTTCATGGGGCAAGATAGGCAGGAAACTTAGCAATTAAAGTTAAATAAGGATGGGATGAAATACTGGTGAGGAGCTGAAAAGGGCATAATGAATGGATCCTTTTCAAACAGAAGAAAAACACAGAGTATGAATGTTTTCCCAAGGCAGGGCACAAAAATGGATCCTACCTTTCCATCTTGAAAGCATTCAAAAAAGAAATGTTTATGGATGAATGGAACACATAAAAATTTACATATGGAAAAAAAGAGAGTGACAAATGCTAAATCTCATACCACATGGATCCCACAAATCAGAGCTGCATCTCTTATTAATCCCTGTCAAACTGTACAATGGAGCGCAAATGTTCTTTCCACACTATTCCCCTACTACTGAGTTACAAACCTCTCTTAGACTAATGATTTACAATTACAATAAATAAGCTGAAATGTGGGAACACAGATCCACAGAAAAAGGGAGTTGTTTTGACAGCTCGAGAGCTGAAGTATAATCATAGAAAAGAAATACAACAATCTACCCCTAAAAATGAGGGACAACGATACTTTTTTGATCTCTCGAAAATTCACTGAAGGAAAAATAGGCAATCCGATCCTATTTCTTTGTTGTTGTATACATATTTGTTTTAATTTGAGCTCTTCCAGCTAACTGACTGTCGCTTTGCTTTCCATTATTTCTTTTGAATAAACTGGCTTTTACAATAAAATGCTATTTGAAAAACTGAAATGAAATTATACTTTTAGTGAAGGGAAATTAATTTTATGGATGGGAAAAAGGGATGGGAAGGAGGGGAGAATCATGTTAAATCGCAATCAGGATCGGAGATTGGAGGAAGGCGGAGGGAAGTTTGATAGAAAGGGCTGATTGCGATGTTCCGATTGGCAGAGGACCGTCGGATTGGAAAATGAGATCGACGGCTGAGGGATGGTCGGAGGTTTTCCATCGAGGGTAGGCCATCGGGAGCTCTCAATCGGAGGGGACATTATGGGAGCGCCGATTAGCTGTGAGCCATCGGATTGTCGATCGAATCGACAGTCGGGGTGACATCGGCGGGGTTTCCATCGGGGGTCGGCTATACAATCGCATCGGGGCATAAGGGATTTGTGATGCGATCGGAGGAGGGGCTGTGGTCAATCACATTGAAATTTTACAGTTAGGTTTATAATAAACCTTTGAAATTTATAATATAATGTATGGTGGGGAAGTGGTTATAAAATCAATTTGCGATGGGAGGTATATATTATTGAAACTTTAAATTTATAATAAAGTTTCAAGGGTAACGGTGGGGAAGTGGTTTATAAATAAATCGCACATGTATTTAAATAATGAGATTTGACCATTGGAAGGGGAAAAAGGGATTTTCTAAGTAAAATATTAAACTTTAAACATAAAATTTAAGGGAAACATGGGAAATAGGGGAAGTTTAGGGAATAGGGGACTTTTTACTTCACTAAGGCATAAATTTCAATCCAGAAGTCAGTTTTAAGAGTGCAGTATACCGTTGGAAAGCTCTTTCCAGGCTCTTTCTGATGGATCTACTTGGAAGATGATCTGGCACTGAACATGCTGCGGAAAACTTCTCTGAAGGCAGGGTGATGACTTTGTGGAGATGACAACTTCTGAATTGTGACTTATTACATATGATGATATAAAATTACATAATGATTAATAATAAAGGCAAAATATCATGTTTTCACCTCAAAAATATGTTTTGAGGTGAAAATTACATCAAACTGAATAAAATATATCTTTGATCTTCCAGGTGTTGTGACTTTGAGTTTTATTGACTTCCTCGTGACCTTGCTGATATTTATTGACATTTGACTCATTAATTTGACCATGGTGAGACCCTAGAAACTAATGAGACCCATCCTATGACCTAATGACATGATTTTTAAGTGAAAGTGACTCATGACCCAAGAACATAGAAAATAAGATCAAAAAGTTTCACATGAGGGAAAGCTGATGAAAAAATACTACCATCAATGAATCCATGACCTAGCGGAATGCTGAAATTTATTGGTATGAGACACCTAATATGCAAATGAAAAAGAGCAGTTTTGATCACTGATGGCAGTATGACTAGACTAACCCTAACACCGAGAATGCTCCATACGACATATAAAGTTTGCTCCAAATATACTTCAGTCCATATTATGATCTTCATTTGAGATACAAATATGTAGTACACATCTATTAAAATATGACGATGCCAATATATCTTTTATAGCTGTGGTTCACCTTTACTGCCTGTTGGTGGTGATATGAGCTAGGCTGTTGATAGGGATATTACACTTAACAACTGAAAGCTCCTTGTTACTAATGTGAACAATGAATCAAACTAGAGCTTACAACTTATTGTGAGATTAGACAAAATCTTTCAATCTAAGAGACCAAATGACTTTACTGCTTGTACAATGTACTTTCAAAACAAACCCTTGAGGCTAGATACATTTAATGTATTGGTCAGTCTCACTTATCAACTATGCAATTTTATTTATGAAATAAGGGGGTATTT